>JABUQX010088518.1:0-7500 GCA_015478945.1 Trachelipus rathkii
CATTGTATATATATATATATATAATATTTATATATATATTATATACATTATATATTATTAATATATTAATATATATATATATATTAATATAATATATATATATAATTCATAGAGAAGAGAGAGAGAGAGAAATTAGCGTTACTTTTTTTCTGGAAAAAGTTGAGTTATTTTTGCCATTGTTAGATTATTTTTGAGTTTTTAGGTTCGTTTAAGTAGTAAGGTTAAGTTACGTTAGTTTAGGTAAAATTTTGCTAAATATTTTCAGAATTTAAGATTAAGATATAATATATATAATATATATATATATATTATATATATATATATGATATATATATATATATATATACTATATATATATATTATTATTTATATATATATATGGGGTGAAGCCTCCAGACTGTATTTTGTTGTGACAGTTTTTGTAAGTATATTATTTTTCATTGAAAATATAAAGATAAAAAACATTTTTTGGGTGGGGGGGGAAAATTACTTCATATTGCCTTATTTAGATATTTTTGGTTTCAGAAATTATAATGATAAATCGAACGCATTCCATACTTTACAAAATTTATTATTTTTATATACGTTATTTTAATTTTATTTAAAATATAACCTAAAATGAACGTATATCAGTGGATAAAAAGTTCAAATAATTTTTAAAACCATTTTTGTAAATTAAAAGTCTGTAGTTTCAATATAGTACTTGCATGAATCAAAGTACAAACTGCTTCACAGTTAACATATTTGGAATCAATCAGCATACTACAAAAAAAAAAAAAAAATGGGATACCTCATTTAGTTAAAAAAAGTTACAGCCTCTGTTTAGAAAAATCTTATATGCTATTCTTATATCTCCAACTGGCGGAACTTTCGTTTAACACACACTACAAAGTGTGAGTATACCTCCACTTATAAAAGGTGAAGACGAGGCCAACAGATTTTGTTATGAAACCATAGTGTTTAAAAACTGATCTTTAAAAAAATGTTAATTTGTTTTAGTAATATTAAAAAAAATTTATAATGCTTATGAAATATGTAAAATTAAAAAATTATACTACTGCTACTGCTAATATATATATATAATATATATATATATATATATATATATATATATTATAAATATTATATATATTATATATATATATATAAGGACGGGTCAAAACATGTTTGGTCTACATTTATACGCAGTGTAGATAATAGCGTTAGCTTTGGTCTTTTTTTTGATCTTTGTTTGTTTTTATATTGCATAGACAGTTGTTAGTTCTTGAGGATTTAGCCCTTAATCATTATCTGATGATCTCCATATAGTTAGGTGTACTTTTTCGTTTAGGGCCTTCCTAGTTCAAGTTTTGTAAGTTTGTTGCATATAACACATACTAAAGCTGTTTGTATAGTTAATAAATTCTTATAACCCTGAACCAGGAGGACCTAAACTGCGGCCCTAACCTATATGGATCGTTTGAACTTTGTGATAGGCCTATCCAAAAGCTTATATGTGAATTCTGGTATAATATGTAGACCGTAACAGAATGCGTTTTATGACCACCTCACTTATATATATATATAATATATATATTATATATAATAATATAATATATATTTATAGCTAATTTTAAATTAATTTTGTAGTGTACATATAATTTATCAATTTTCTTAATTTTTTTCAAAACTTGTAAATTTCATGTAAAAAAATTGAATTAAAGATTCTTTTTTTGAAGATTATTTTTAACACTCTAATTTGGGGTTTGTTAACCAATACCTTTTTGGAAGCCACCACTCTTGGTTTCCCCTAGATTTTGTTATTTAGTCATTTAAATCTAAGTGTGATAAAATGAAGTTCAGTTAAGTCTGAGTATTAAGAAAAAGTTCTATTTTATTATTACTCTCAACAATAATTTTCATATTGTTTTATCGCTGAAACTTGGTTGACAGCAATTGAATCTTGTTGTTTGAAAATTTTTTTTATTGATGTAATCATTAAAAAGCATCAATAATGTTATCCTTATAAAAGTAACAAATTTAATCTTTTAAAAAATTTTCTGAACTTGACTTTTAAATTTTCTTGGAAATAAAAAAATATTATTGAAAACTAAAAAAAAAAAAAAAAAAAAAAAAAAAAAATTGTGATACCATTTGTGTAAATTTAAAGTTTCGAAGAATGAATTAGGATTATATATTGAAATACATGCAGTTGCACTCAAATTATATTACTAATTCTTAGTTTCTGGTGGAAACAATTTTTCCTATGGCAGATCTATTGGCAACACTTGATTTTATAAAAATCGGCAGCTTATTGTTACAAAAAACTGATTTTGCTTTAAGTAGATAATTTTTAGGTCATAAAATATTATGAATTATATCAGAATGTTAACTATATATAAATATAGAATATATATTTATATATATATATTATAAAATAATATACTATGCATTAAATGTTATACATATATATATACATTAATATATATATATATATATATAAATATATATTATATTATATATTATATGACCAAGCACTTTTTTGCCTCTCTCCTCTTCTCTCTCTCTCTCTCTCTCTCTCTTCCTCTACTATCTCTCCTCTCTCACTTCTTCTCCCTTCCTCTCTTCTCCTCTTCTTCTCCTCCTCTTCCACGCTCTATCCTCTATTCTCTCGCTTTCTCTCTACTTCTTCCTCCCCGCCTTCCTCAAACAGAATTATACATTATATCAACTCTAGTATATATGTGATATATTAATATATTATACTATTAAACTTATATATATATTATAGAATATTACTTATATATATGATTTCTATATATTATATATAAAACCAAATTGTATTCCATTCACTATTTACCGGTCATTTTGCTAATTCTTAAAAAAAACTCGGAATCTTTTTTTCCATTTGCAAAAAATCTTTATATATATAAACGTTTGTCTATGACTTATAACTTATAACTTATAGTTTTCTATCTTATTCACATACCGCCTTTGCCTGACATCAAATTGAAGAGTCTAACAATATCTAATTTGGGTACTGAAATGTTGCCAAGCCATTATATAAAGAACAAATATTAAAAAAGTGGTTTTAAATTTTTTACATTTTTTTTTTTAATGAAAAATTAAACTAGGTTTTTATTAGATTCATTAAGATGCTATAAAAACAATTTGGTATCTTACAAAAAAAATTCTAAATTTGTTTGTATGTGGATCTGATTAGGTAGGCTAATACGTGTACTATTATTTAAAAACTTAACTAACTTTTTCTGATGAGTAGAGCGTCACGTTTTTTATAAATGAAATTGAAAAATAGAATATATCAATTTGGCAACCTTGATTCCTTACTTTTTGGTTTATATTTAATGTATACTTTTACTAATTTAATTATTTTCTTATATAAGGTTGTTTATAAAAATAAGAATGTTTTTCTTAAACTATGCAAAGGTTGGCAAAACTTCCATTTTCACACAAGATGTTGCCGCAATATATATATATTATAATATATTATATATATATATATATATATATATACATATACTATATAATATATATATATATACTATATGATTCATACTATATAACTAGTGATACTATATATACTATAATAATATGCAAGATTGGCTATAATACTGATTGCCCACGATATACAAGGCTAAATTATCGACGTAGTCTATTTATTATTTTTTTTTTTGTAGGGGCGACAGGTAATAAAATCATTTTTCAGAGAAGAGATTTTAAAATATGAAATTTTTATTGGGTTATGACATACATGCTGGACCCTGAATCTAAGTTTTTGAAATCTCGATCCCACTATTGAAAAGATTTATCTGTAGGGATTGGTTATAGCATCTATCCCATACAGGTTAGGTTGTTAGTTTTACAGCATTAATCCCTTAACCAGTTAGAATAGGGTCTATTGCGTAATGGTTTGATCCAACAGCACTGCTTGCAGTATGTTAACAGTAATGCTGCAGAAGAGCTATGTAAGTTTCCTTATGTTTGCTAGAGAACCCTAAACAAAACCAAAAAAAAACTATCCTAGCCTCTACTAGATTACCTGTCGTAACACGTATGACTGCTGTATAGTTATTCGATGATCCTGTGAACCTGACTATCTGGTAATGGAATTGATTAATTGTACTAAACTCCTAACGTGTATGGATCTAATGTTTGCCCTGTCAAAATGGTTTAGTCCTAATATTTATGATTTTCTCTTTAGTGTAAAAGATGGCTTAACACGTTTCATAACATAATACATTATATTCATCAGTGCATAATTAATAATCCATCAAAATTCATTTTCATTTCTCTAAATGTCTCTTGGTCTTTGCTTTTTAAGTGCCAAATTTTATTTCTTCCCACCCACCCTTGAAAAAAAAAAGTATGAATTAAGTATCGAAATTACAAAATTAGTTATAAGTATATATTGTTGATGCTCGGGATTAAGGGTCAATCTTGCATATATTTATAGATATATATATATAATATGAATATATATTATGATAATATAGAATAATATATATAATACACTATATATATTATATCAGTACAACTATCGATAATATATATATATTATATATTAATTGATTAAATATCTGACTATTACAGTCTATAAGTATCTTTATCCATACATACATTTAATATATTTTACCTGACTAAGTCTTTTATACAATATGGTTTTCATAGCATATCTGTCAGGGACTTTCTTTAATCACGTTTTATTATAGTTAAGCCTGGATGGCAATTAATAGATACAATAAAATTTAGAAGAATTGGTGATGACAGAACTATACTTGTCAAAACCTTTAGGATTATTTAATGCTTTGTTGGTCTATAACTTTTTTTTAGATGTTAGTCACTACTGTTTTTTTAATGCTTCATTATATGTCCAGTGTATGCTGTGGTTTTTATTAAAATCTGTGTTCTGCTTGACTATTGCCAAGACCTAAACCATGGAAAGCCAGTTTTATGCATAAAAATTTAACTTTTTGGTCTGGTGAAACACATTCCAACTCTTGAAACTATAGACAAACAAAAAAAACTAATACCATGAGTGGTGGTAATTTTATGATTTCACTATTAATAAATGTTGAATATATCAGTCTATTGATGTTCAAAATAGCAATATCTATGTATGAGAATAAGTTTGACAAAACTGGTATTTGGTTTATTTAATACATTTCGGTAGATTGTTGTATGGCTTCAATAAAGTAGAAATATGCTTTCACTGATCATTGATATTAAAAATTACCACCACTCCTGGTATGTCCATTATATTTTTTACTCTATTAAAACTGTGACCTTGAATTAAACAAATACACTAAGGAAAAGTTAATGAACTACGAAACATCACTTTTGGACAATTAAAAAGAGAATGAAAAAAATCTACTAGTTTTTTTATTTTTTATTTTTTATTGTATAAAAGTAGTTCCATGCTTCATTATGCTTTTAATGCATTTACATTTAGTTTGTTTCTTCACAGTAAAAAATACAACTTTATACCATTGGCTAGTAATGTATCATTCCCATGCTTAAAATGTTTTAGTATTCTCCTTGAAGAGGCTTCACATTCCCTCCCCCATTATATAACTCCCTAACTAAAAATACAACAAAATCTTTCGGAAAAATCAATTTAATACCTTAAAACATTTTAAAATGTTTTTACATTATTATTGCATTTGGAACCCACAATTTTTATTAGGCAACATTAACATAGGTCTTAAATATTGATACAATAAATGTTGGGCAAAACAATTCTTTGTTTTCAGGATGGTGATGATTCCTTTAGCAGTTATTATTACTTTTCTGAGCTTTTTGTTTTGAAACCCCCCTCTAGTTCTGGGATGTTGGACTGTGTGATATTGTAGCAGCTAAAGAAAGTCTTGCACTGGTTTAGAATGTCGGAAGTATTGTCTGCTTGCTATTGTGTACCTGGGTAAGTTATTAAATTCCAGGTCAGTGTTATTGCATTCAATTTGTGTTGGCTCTTAGAGGTAATGTTTGTGGGGGGGGGCGGTTTGAATGTCAGGTGTATATCAAAAGTTTGTACTGTTTGTAAAGGGTATATCGATTGTGGTTGTTTATTGAGGTACTGTTGTTTGAAACGAAAATTGTTGGATGGGTAAATTCTCTTCTATCTGGTGTAACTAGTGTGATAGTGGATTTATGAGGAGAGACTGACACTGTTTCCAGCCATTGTCCCAATTAGTTTATAATGTGATGTTCAGTTCTTATATGCCTGGTGTTAAAAGGGACTTTTATACATACACCACACTCATATAATTATATATATATAATATATTATATATATATATATATATATATATATATATATATAATGAATAATTTTATGTAAAAATATAAATAGATATGTCTCTTGAGACTAATATAGATTATATATATATATATATATATAATATATATATTAATATATATATAATATATATTGTGATAATGTATATGAGCATTAATATACCAAGATCTTTACCTAACTGGTTCATAGTCCAACTGGATTCACCTTAACTATTGCATTCATTGGAACTAATTCAATGAAGGAATATTAAATTCTTTAATGTCATATATAATTTAATTGCTTTTCCAGTTTTTTTTTTTCAGTTGTAAGTTACATAACAAATATATTTTAGTTTTATAGATATGGAGGTCATTTAAAAAGAAATGCAATAAGACTGCATACATTGTCTTAGCAATAAATGATAATGTTATAAACAAATTAAGATAACTTTCAATGGTTATTATTAGTATATATGGAAAGCTGGCATTTACAGTAAATTACAAACTATAACTTTTGAACAATGGTAACTTTAAATTAACATATTAGAAACTTTGTGAATAAAATAGTTTTAATCTTGCAAATTCAGGATCTTGAACAATTTCAAATTTATTACAAATGATAATATAAATCCTATTAGACAACTAGGGCTACCATTTCCAATACATGCCCTTAAACTTGCAATGGGTGAAAGCAAATATCAAGAAAATATTTGATATTTAAAATATTTAGCTAAAATTATCATTTTTTTACATACATATATTTTTTTTTCATTGTCCATTGTTTGGAAGAATTTAAAAGTAAAAACTGTACCATTTGTTTATAACTGACTGCCAAACTTGTGTGAATGCATGCCAGGCAAAGTTCAAGGCCCCTTGCATATGTGGCTGCATAAATACTCTTATAAAAAGTGCTTTAATTTATTAAATTTGATTTTCTCATCACTTTCTCCAGTTGTAGAATGATGTAGGTATATTTCAAGTTTGTAGTTTTAATTAGACCTGAATAAAACATTAAACAAACCCTTCACAAATTACTTTCCTTTTTTGTTTTAAATATTGTTTTTCAGCATTTGAACTTTGTATATATATTTTATATATATATAATATAACTATATATATTATATGATTATATATTATATATATAATATATATATAATACTATATTATATATATATAATATAAATATATGATATATATAATATATATATATATATACTAAAATCAACA
>JABUQX010088518.1:12500-29908 GCA_015478945.1 Trachelipus rathkii
ATAATATATATACTATCATATATATATATATATATATATACTAATTTATATATATTATATATATAGATTATATATATATATATAGTTTTAAAATATGCAACTAAACTGTCTAGCATAATATTCCAAATGTTTAGCTTTGAGAGCTGAGCCTGAGTGAAATCCATCGGGAGAGGCACTCCCTAATATATATATATATTATATATATTATATATATATAATATAGATAATCATAAACTTATAATGATAGTTTATATATATAATATATATTATATATATATATATTTCATATATCATATATATGTATTGAAATATATATCCACACTCGCATAACACCACACTTCCACCCAGAATGGGAGAACAGCGGTAAGATGAGCGATGACACAGTTGCACTGGCAACATAAAGAAAAAAGTAGTAGAAGAATGAACTCAAGTGGGGAAAAGAAAAGCCCCGGCCTTACTGCCCCCCCCTTTAGGTGTCCTTAGTAGAAACTCGTCTCAGTTCAGAAAACACCCTAGAGCTTCCGGGACTGCGACAGACCATCACTATGGCATCTTTCCGTCAATTAATGGGGTCATCCGCCTTCTGGCCCAATAGCTCACACCATACCCCCTCAACAAAATCAGCCATTTACTCTATATTTTAACACCCTTTCTTCTCGGCCTCTGGCCTAACTCACATCTTCCTTCTTCCCAGCATTCTTTTACAAACTCAAATCTACTTTTTCTACAGGCTTTCAGCTGGTTGATTTCCATCACACTCACTACTGCATACTGACTATCAATCCATTCTTCCACCTGACCCAAACCATCTCAAAGTACTTTCATCTATTCTCCATTTACCTCTTTCTTCACACCCACAACTCCCCTAATACATTCATCCTCATTTTATCAATTTCTCACACACCCCTCACACCCCTTTAGATTAATAATATATATATAATTATATATATTATGTTCAGCATGTTGAAATATGGATAATAGTATAGAGAGTATACGTTTAGGTACTATAATACAAATATATATATAATAAATAGTTAGTATATAATAATGTAATATATATATTGTGTGAGTATACTGTAATATATATATATATATATATATAATATATATATATATATATATTTATATATATGCATTGCGTGAGGGTGGGGCTGATTCAATGAGAAATGAAATTAGCTTGAATTACATAATTTATAGAGTGAAATTTCTCTAGAAAGTACAAATGCGGGATAGACAAGTAAGCACATGAGAAAAAGGCACTTGCAATCATTTGACTGTTATTGGAAGTAATTGGACTTTATTTCATTTGGAGGGCACAGAATTGTTCACCAGTATATATTCCTTTGATTTCTGCCAAATTTTTACCCCGTTAATTTCATTACAGTACATTTTGAATATATATTGTAAATTTTGTATTACTCATTGTAAATAATTTCCAAGAAAGTTCACCAGAACAAGCTGGCTAATTCTCTTATGGTGACATCAACTCTACTAACGGAGCTGCTTGCTAACCCCCAAGGAAGGATGGTAGTGTAAGTGAGCAACAGATGATGGAAACTGTATCATCCTGACAACCCCCCCAGCCTGTGCCACATATCATATCTCGGCGATCGTTTTGTCGGCCGATAGCAAAGCTAGAGAATAGATAAAAGGCTGAGTTAGAACCATGTCTGCAAAGACTGTTCGTATAGTTGTAAGAGGGCAGTTAGAATGTTTGCTTGTGGACAGTAGCTGGGATTGTTTTTTCTATTGAACTTACAACAGGACCCTATCAACTACTAGACTACTCCAAGTTCTTGAAGATTGAGGAGAAAAGACTAATACGTAGCAAAACGACTGGACTCGAAAGTCCATTTGGGGACAAGATCCATCTGTACTCGAGACGTTTATGCGACAATGAAGGATAATGATAATGGTGTGACTCCAAATATTTTTACGGCATGTAAATGGAAGAAGGAGGGTCCTGCGGCATGTAGTGGCTGCGAGTGTATTGGTGTGGCCAATAGTTAGGCGTGCAGGCGATTTCGTCCAGGAGGAGGGAAAGAACAATGTCTCACCAAGTTTGGCTTTTTTTTTGTCTTTTATATATTCTTAATATTATATACTAAGTTCCGCCCTTCAGTGATATCCACTTACTACCGCTTATTAGCTAAGGAGTAATATTAAAGATACTTATAGTACTAATAATATAATAATACCACATAAACGATATAGGTAACTGTAGTATATATATATAGAGTAGATAATGAATTGTAGTGAAATAGTACTTCGATATGAGATGTCTATGTCCAACTTTATTTGCACAGTATTATAAAGATAAGGGAGAGTGGTATAGGACGCAACATTATATCAATTGATAGTATATTATAAGATAAAAAGTAGTTGGTTTTAGTGTGCTAGGAGATTATTCGGTAAATGAATAGAAGCTTATCAGCTCAACAGCTGCCTTCTAAATAAATATAATGCTTTATAATAAATGATTTATTAGTGAGTACAGAGTTTCAGTAAGCGCTGGTTCTTTTGTGCTTTGTTCTGGGCTACCAACGGGGGGAACAATGATTAAAAAAAAAAAGGTTTGAACAGTCGACACCGAACGGGCTTACCTATTTTTGTTTGACAGTAGTTCTTCCTAACAGCTAAATAATTAACATATTATTCGAATTTATAATATATATTACTAAATTAAATAAACTTAACATCAAAACTAGCATCAAAATACTATATATAGTTAATATAACCCTAACATACATTCTACATACATGTTATCGTAAGAAAATGTATTTAAATATGAGAATATAATCAAAATTTATAATAAATTTAATTTATAATTTATATCATATTATTTTATATATATATATATATATATATTATCATATATATATATATATAATATTTATACTATTTATACCTTTGCATATTTTTTTGTAAAAAAATATAAATATATGTATATGTGTTTTTTACTGTTCCCGCCAGGTACCAATTGCAGAAATAAAGGAAGAAATTGTGGACGATCAAGGCTGTTGAACTTGCCAGGCATGATTCACACAGTCTTTAGGCAGTCCTATAATACAAAACAGAGAAATGGTGGCTACAGTTTTTGACTTTTTAAATTTTTTTCCCTTATATGGAGCAATGAAAAAAAAAAAATAATAGTCCATCATAACAAAATGATTAGTATTTCATGCTCCAATATTTTAATATCAATATTTTATTATATTTCTTTCCTCGTCATATTCACCAAAGTTAGGCATGTTTGAAAATGGTAGCCTAGTTCTATAGATTTATATATCAATTTTTTAATAATTTTGAATGTTCAAATTCTTGAATTTGCCCAAGTATCATAATTTTGGTGTTATCTATATTTAATTAAAGTATTTAAGAGTAGTAGTAGTTTTAATTACTGTAAAATGCCAGCTTTCCATACTATGCTTACATAATAACCACATGAAAGTATTTAATTCTTCTTTATAATTACATTTATTGCTAAAGACCCAATTGTAGCAGTGCTGTAATTAAGCATTTTCTTTTCTTAATGACCTCACGATCTACTATAAATATAAAATATAGATTATACGCTTCCCCTCACCCTCCCTCTTCTTAAACTTGTTAAGTTACACTCATAAATACAAATAATATCATATCCACTAGCGAAATATCATACTGTCAATAACTATTAATATTATCTAATTCTCTGCATTAAAAGAGAACTCTTATCCCTATGCTATTCAACTTCATACTGTAGCTCCCCTCAAAGAAAGAAACGAAATACTACCAGATGAACTGCAAATGTTAAGGAAATGTAAACTCAGACAAAAAATAAAGCTGGTAAAACTCTATTGCCAAAAGCAACCAAGGGGAGAGGTAAATGATGCCTGTTAAAGACTTTAAAGGAAAGAAAGTATAACTAAGCAGATGCAGAACGTGCGACTCTACGTATACTTAAATTGTTTTCACCAATAATTATACTAAAATAGTACATCAATATTTGGCAAGTGAGAAAACACACCGCGGATAAATAATAGAGGTCTAAGAGGTGAAACTGCTTCATATCAAATATTAAAGTAATTTATGACAAAATATTTAGCAATAAAAAGGGGGGAGGGATCATTGTTATTTATTAGTTTTACTTGAAATAAATATTCATCATACGTATTTTAACCCTTTTTAAAATCCGTCTCTACAAACTGGCCTTATAACGGCCATATACTTATTAATTATACCTAAATTAATACCACTATTGCCAAAGTAAATTTTTAAATAATAGAGGCTCCCTCATAATATAGTATAAAAAGTATATATATATACTATAGTAGTGCTATTCTCATACTCATATACTATATATACTATCGATAATATATACTATATATATATATATATTATAATATATATATAATAGTATATATTTATAATATATATTTTATATTATATATATATATACTATATATAATATTAAAATATATATATATTTAATATAATTAGATGATGTGTATAGTATATATTAGTATAAAAGTACTACTCTTTATAAACACTATAAGATCTAATTGAATACAAGATATAGCGCGCTCAGGTTAGGAGAAAAAGCTGGTGCTCTTCCCACTAGTAACAGCTGACACCTCGATGAAAAATTTTTTGTGTCTATATGAGTGGAAGACACACACAGGATCAGGTCGACCAACCCTCTCCTCATACCACATCACTCACCCATCACTGTGCATCTTATTTCAAAGCGTCCACCGCACTCACGTTCTTACCTGTACTAGAGCGTCAACTCATAAACTTATCCTATATTATATCATTATATTTTTTGGTTTCTCCGACACTATTAGTAGTCTTACATCATAGTGAAACAAAGTCCACTCTCGAGAAAATATTTTAAGAAAATTTAACTATCTACTATTATATAAAAAATGCAAAAAAATTAGAAAAAAAAAAAAAGCAGACTACGACTTTAGTTATAACGAACCTTATGACAATTCAATGAGCGCCCCCGCTCACTCGGCACGCCCCCCCGACAACATGACCTAGTTATGTTAATTAGAAAATTTTATCTCATTAGTTGCCACACTAAATTGAGATGAATGTCAATAGAAACATATATATACTGACTACTGGAATTTTTTTGGTGACAAAACACACGGTATATAAGTATCCCATCACTAAGTAGGCAGATTCACAACTCTAGACGAGAATACAATCGTCACGGGGCCACCATCTTCAGGGAAAGTAAGGGAGAGCAAGCAATACAACCAGACCTAAGACAGGCTTTGGCTTACACATATGCGAGCGAACACAAGAGTCATCAGAGGAGTGCACCAATTATAACTTAAAAGTGAGTGGGCTGAAACAAAGTCAACCAAGAGCTCGAGAAGGAATAAATTATCCTCACGAGAATAGGAGTCCCACTCCGATATAAGTCCATACCGGGAAAATATATGTACAATATGTCTCCGAAACAACTAAAGAAGAATTTGATGATTTCATGGACCCAATGAACTAATTTTTTTTGAATTGTATAATTTTTCTATATCACTTATCTTGAACACATTCTAATAAAAAATTGTTATGACATTTCGTAGCGGAATGCAATAATTAATGTGATAAATAGAACAGTTATGTAAATATGTTTTGATAATAGTGATAGTAAAAAGGTAAATATGTGTGATTGTTCGCAGAGTAATGAATATTCGCTCAGTAATAATCTAACTTCTATATGCGTGGTTTTCTTTCTTATTTTATAGTAGTGTCCACTGGGGATTGTGAAGCACTCACTCCTACACAAATACATTCTTATAACATATTATTATCTGGTTCGTAGTAGTTGGCTTACCAAAGTTTCATTTTCACTCACGACCAATGAGTGTTATAAAGTAGTATTTTACTGGTGAAGAGAAGGAGCAAAAATGGTAATAGGATGCATGTTTATATAGACTGCTATGACTATGACTTTAAACACCTCACACTGACTAATCGTCGATTGTGAACTTAAACTAATTTTCTTTTTTATTTATTCTTATTCTATTTTTATATTTTTTATTATTAAAGGAAGAAATTAATAATATATATATAGATATAGATAAAGTTTTTTATCGTGTTAGTGATGATGATTTGTATATATTCGTGTTGTGCATATATATTGATGTTCGATTGTGCAGTTGAAGTATTTATTATTTTTTGTATTAATAAATGGAATTCTCCAAGCAAAAAAAAAAAAATCAGTTAACTTTTTCAAATTAACTTTCACTTAGTGACGTATGTTTCGTTAATTCAAAGTGGGGTTCACAGATTCAAACTATCCAATTGGTAGCATATGTTAAGATACACAGAAATTACAATATGATTGCTACATACTTAAATTATATCCTATGGAGAGATTTATCTTGTAAGTCCAGTAAAATGCCTGCTACATACAACAACTAAGCTTTTTGCGATAGATTTACATGGACAAACGTTGAGTTTCTTCAGGTAAAATCTGTGTCAAAATCTCGCGATACTCAGCTGAACTATTTTAGTGCAATACATTATACCTCTTAGAAGCGTCAAGTCCATCGATCCACCTCGAGACTCTCCTACTGAAATGTATCTAATAGATGAAAACCCATTAGTATAAGTTTAATACACTACGCTAGTTCAATGAGCTCAAAGAAGAATACTAATATCTCACAGATATCATGATTTATTTGACTAGAGGCATTATTGTTCTAGCACAAACACTGTGCAATCACAGATTATGTGTTGACTGACTGATGAAAAATCAGAACAACTAATCTAATTTAAATAGCTTGACTTATTGCCAAGTTAGAAAGAACTCTAATTCCCCACTACTGACATTAATTTCAAAATATTTTGGATGGTGATTATTGAGTTCCTTTCTTAGAGTATGACTCGTTGCTCTAGTGAATATATATGTTAATTATTGTGTAGTCTGTGTAAGTAGTTCAATCACATAGACCACAATGTCTAAGAAGAAAATTTTTCTATGTGCCTCTATTGACGAGAATTGTATCTGGCAGAATTATTAAATTAGGACTGATATCTTTTCGCCTGAGGAATGCTGTAATATGGCGGGGAGGGCGGTTTTCTATAAATTTAGGCAAGCTAAATTCTCACTGAAGCAGAACACAGGATTTATATATGAAAAAGCAACAAGGTAGTACATCTGTGGACACATATATGAAAAGAACAGTGCCACAATGCTATAAGGATCTCATGAAAAGTATTCATAAGTTCCCCAATCACTCAAAAAATGTTGACAAATGTAAGAAGCTGCCCATAAGGAGATATGAGCAAAGTTTAAACATATACTCATACAGAGTCAAAACAGACAGAAAAAGAAGAGAATTTAAAAAGGTGAAAAAAGATATACCAAGACAGAAAAATCAATAAGCTGTGAAAGAGAAGAGAAAGATTGTTAAAACTAAACATACACGTTAAGAGAGACAATAAGTTTTTAAAGAAGAAGCTCACGCTACTATACAAAATCTCAATATAAATATTTCAATAGAGCCTCTGAGAAGAAATATGATGTGAGAATCTGGTTTAAATCTCTCTCATTATCAGATATTTTATTGATTCCGAAATAAAACTGTCATACGAAGACTTACATTGGATTCACTCTATTCACTGGTGTACTTTATGTCGTCCTTAACAATGGGAGCATACTCTTATAATTTTAATATAACATTTAAATGTATAGTAAGATATAAAGAAAAAAGTCGTTCTTCTGTATAGTATGTGATAGATATAAATGAAAAATATCACAATAGAGAATTAAATAGAAGAAAATAGTCAATAAAAGACATATATGGACGGATACATACATGTATAGTCAAATTTAGATCATAAATGGTACAGGATACTTTAATTACATCAAATATAAATAAAAATATATTCTATTATTATAAATATTCTATTCCTCATTAGATTGTATATATATACTGAACATAATACCTCAAAATTATAGGTGAAGGAAGAAGTTTTCAAATTATTAATTTTAATGTATGATTACTAAGCAATAGGTAAATATATATATAGGCTATGCAATATATATAAATTTAAATTTAATATTATTTAATACACCAAATAAAATATAACGATAACTAACGCTAGGTTCAGGGAAATTTGCCAGATAATGTATGTATATTTATATAATGCGGTCAAGGGAATATGACAGCTCAGCAGGAAAAATCCACCAGTTTTCGCAAAATTTTAGTATCAGATCGAATAATAAGACCCTTTAACTATATAATATATGTTAATTAAATAATTAATTATATTTAACTTGATTTTTTTTTTTTCCTTAAGTAGTTGGTATGTGTAATATGAAAGAAATATAAATTATTTATATATATAGGCATATACTATTATAAATAATATTATTAGAAAAAGTGTAAAAAAATTTATATAAAAGTAAAATAATTAAATTTGATGAGATATTGTATATATATTATTATATATTGACCAGTTAATAATAATATTATATGAATTTATTTATCTATTGAAACCAGATATAAGCAAATATTATATAATCCTATAATAATATTATATTAGGATCAAACATTTTTATAATAATGCAAACTAATTTAAGATCCATACACTGTTATAGGTTTATAGCTTAATTATATCAATCCATTACAGTAATTAGTAGGTTCACTAAGTAGATCATATCAATCTTATAATACAGCCCTATATAGATAAGTCATATATTATAATATATATATATATATGTATTTAAAGCTATAGTTATATTATCTTAATAGTATATCATATTTTGGTGGTAGGCGTTCTGAATGAAATTCAAAGGTTAAGGGCTATATGTGTGAACGATAGTGAAGTGATGGTTTGTTTTTCGGCGTTTGTAGCGTAAGAATAAATGTGGTTGTTCCGATATAAGCAAACATATATGGAATTAAGCGGTTTAATCATTAAAAGAAACGCGCTGTAGTAGACCAGCAATTTACTGCTTAATACTGCAGCAGGCAGGCAGCCGATGTCTCATTGTCTCCCATTGTTATTCAATTTGTATATGGAGGGTTATGAAAGAATTAGAGGTGGGGTGGCAGGAAGATGGTGTTAGAATGATGGAAGATGGAAGAAGTTGTGGAGGTGGCCCTACCTATATCGGCGGATGATTTTGTTTTTGTTGATGAATCTGAAGAGAGTTCTGAAACCATTTGTATGGATCAAACTACGGCTAGTGAAAAGAGATTATCCGTGACTTCCGTGAACTTGTCAGGTTGGGTATGTAGAAACTAGATTAAAGAGTGAACCTGAGAGACTTGAACATGTAAACGTATAACGGCTTGATAAGTGGAGTAGTAATGCCAGTAGTTTAAAAACCAGATATTCAGTGCAGCCCTGAGAGAGCATTATAGTCTCTCTCTCTCTCACTATGTATGTAAGTGATCAAATTTAAATTAAGCTTAATGGAGTGTGTCAGCACGTGTCTGGAACAAGCATGATATATAGTCTCAAAAAACAATTATTTTAAGAAAAATTGTACTGAGTATTCTAGATGAAGTCTCTTAAGATAGCTTAAATAGTAGTGGATAATTGTGTGTATCACTGGCCAGCGCTCAAAATAGCTATATATGGTTGAATAAATTGCAATATAAATCGTTTGGATGTGTAGATAGCTCAGAATAGTGACATAGACTCTTTTGTGATACTCGTGCGCTCAACCTATCGAGGTGGATTATATAAATGATTGATTCAACTTGCGTTAATGTGTATAGTAGTGAGACGGGTCATGTAATAAGAGCATAGGTGATTGAATCTAAAGTACAATGTGATATGGACAATCATAATTTTGGGTACGTGTTAGGTGAGAAGAATTGTATAAAATGATAGTAATGATTAGTATTATGTGGTGATTGAGTTGAAGAAGACTAGTATAATGAGAGAATAAATGAATATAATAACGTCGAGATAGTTTGGGCATGTGGGTAAAGGATATAGAGAGAATTAAATTGAGAAAAGTGCGTCGAGGATAGTTGGGCATGTGGTAGTAAAGGTATATCAAGAGAATAAATGAAAGTGCAGTATTACGTCGAGATAGTAGTGGGCATTGTTGAGACAAGGTATGAAATTTATATAAGTAAAGGAATGCCTAGTAATATTAGCGATTATATACTATGTTATTGTATGTAGGGTACCGTCGCTCACTATAGTACTTCGATGAACAGCTACTTACCGCAAGTGGATATTTTCTGACTGCGACGAGTTACTCTCTAAACATAAATTATAGATCTAAATTATGTGCTTCAAATTAAGATGCCGATTCAAGAAAAATTCCGATAAATTGTCCTATTATATATATGTCCTATTTTTTTAAATTAACTTTTTCTTGTTTCCTGCAGTGCTATAGTAATGTGAGGATTACTTGAATTAATATTAGTATTATTAGGAGAGGGAAACATACTATATAAACATTGACAATAAATTAATATTATAAAACAATACAGATATGCTTTATATCAATGCAGGAATTGAGGGGTTGCCAAGTAACTTTTGATAATTCTCCAATTAATACGGCATAATGGTATACCATAGACTCATTTTATCACAATCGTGTGAACAGACAAACACTAGGAAGATCAAGGGCCACTACTATGCTCTCACTCTCAGAATATAGTAGCTGTTAGAGCTCTCTCAATGGAGACTCTAAGAATTTCATGCATAAAAAAATAGAAAAAAAAATAACTAATAAACTTATATTATCATACACATGATATTTTTATATTTTATATAAGTATCATTATTTTAAATTTTTATATTTTTCTCTAATTCATTTGTATTCCTCCATAAAAATAAGATTTTTTTTTATAAAAGAAATTACATTTTATATTTTACTTGATCAACTTCTATTTTACTTATTTGTTGAATTAAGGAGTGCTGAAATCTTTTTCAACCATAGACAATATACATGCCAATAGAAACATTTAAGTAAGAGATCGACCCATTATTTCTCCCCAAAAAAGCAAAAGCAAGACACGGCAAAATCTTTGTGGGTGGTCTTAAACCAGAATTAACAGACGATGAAATTAAATCTTTCTTTGCCACCTATGGTTCTATCGTAGAGGTTGAAATGCCATTTGATAAACAAAAAAATCAACGAAAAGGATTCTGTTTCATCACATTTGAACAGGAACAAGTTGTCAATGACCTCCTCAAAACTCCTAAACAAACTATAAATGGGCATCAAGTCGACGTTAAGAAAGCCACTCCCAAACCAGACCAGATGGCAATAAGAGGTGGTTTGAGAGGAGGGTTAAGAGGACGTGGTGGCATCAGAGGAAGAGGTCGAGGATGGGGCCAGGGATGGACTCAAGGATATGGTGGTTATAATCAAGGATATGGAGGTTACGGAGGTGGATATGGAGGTTGGCATATACTATTATTACTTAATTTTTGAGTTGTTGATTTTTGCATCATTGAATTGTATTATTTAAATGCTTTTTTTTTTTTCATTTCTAGGTTACGATTATGGTTATGGAAATTATGGATACGGTGGCTATGGTGGTTATGACTACAGTGGATACGGTTATGGAGGATACGGAGGTTATGGTAAGTTTGTTCAGTATTCTGAAATAATTTGGATGATTTGTAAGTTGATGGTTCTTTGTGGATTACCTCCACATTAGGCACCTTCTATTTTTAGCGCCTTAAAAGTGGTGTTAATGCCTCGCTAATGCCAGTTGGTTAGGTTAATGGGTAGTACTTTATTCCATCTATACGAGCGCTTCAAACGCTTGTATAGATTGAAATGAACTACTCATTGATCCATTCAACTAGTGTTAGCGCTGCAGCTCTACCGCCACGTTTTAAGCGCTATTATAGAAGGGGCCTTACAGTTAGCGAGCATATTATCCAATTGATCTACATAATGCTTTAATTTAAGATATCTATATTTATGGTAATTATATTGGCCCCTTACCAGGAGGGCAAGGGTACGGCGGGGGAAAAAGCCAGCGTGGGCGTCAGCAAACGCGACATCAGCCCTACTGAGGTGGAAAGAAAAGAGGGCTTTCTCTTGCATTCTCTTAAGGGCAACTGGAATAAACCGTCTTAAAATAATTTTATCATGTCATTTTCATTTTAATTATGCAGTATCTGCATTAATTTACATAGCTCTAAGAAGCATTCCTGCGTAGTATTAGTATATAATTTATTAATTTATTATTCTAGTATATTATTTGGTTTACAATGTTTAATAATTTTTGTTCCGTTTACTAAGATCCTTCAAAATATGATTAAATTTTCAACGACGAGAGAGAGCAGAGAGAGAAATTTATATAGAGAGAGCTAACATGTCCTAAGAAAGTCATAGCCACTAACATTTCACATTAAGTGCGAAGTCATTGCACTTATTAAAAAAAATCGACGTCCCATAAAACATATTACAAACGCGATAGACAAAACCTTCACATAGAGTAATCAATTCAGTCATAAAATATATTAAAAAATCTTTTATAACATACGCTGACATGCAATTTTTCATTGACTGAAACCTTTGTAGAAAAACATTTTAGGCAGAAAACTTTTTAGAACTATTTTAAACTTGCCATCTCACTTTCACGGGCGATTTCTATAAATACCCTACAACAGAACAAAACTAAGGGCGAATGCCATCGCATTCTTGTATGTGTGAAGTTATATTAGTTATTCTAAAATTATTAATATTATTATATTATATTTTAAACTTTTAAATATATCTATTAATGCTTATGAAATTTGTGCACTTATGGAAATGATTAATAGTGCGCTTGAGAGTAAAATCAAGAAAAACTATAATTACACTTTAAGATCTGTTACATTATAAACTAAAAACTGTCTTTATTTATAATAACGTTAATAATTGTTTATGGCAAAATGGAATCCTAAAACTATTCATAAAACTAAATTTAAACCTTATATTAAAAGTCAGATTTGTCGAGGTATTTCACACAGAATTGTTAAATCATATATTCTTACTATGTGCAAATCAAATATAATATATTAAATGTAAAGACATACTGGATATTAACACCGCTTATAAGGTAAAGGAAGTGTCTTATGCAAGTAATAGCTACAGCAAGAAATGAACGCCGACTTGAATATTTCTGGAAAAAGGAACAAATATCCCAATTAATTTTGACAATTACAAATTAAGCAAATTAACAATAACAATTATTTTTGACAAAATCCCGATGGAAGTCAAAGAGAATTATTGGCTTTGTAAAACTTATGAGAAAGTCGAGCTTGTGAACTAAAAAAACCTATATTGCGAAAACAATATTTTGTCCACGTGAATTTATTGCACGAACCTTAGATAGAACTGGATCCCGTAAGAAAAACTGACTGTATTGAGGCATTTAAGGGTTCGAATGGCTGAGTTCATCTATACTAGATTGTTCTGTGCAAAGATAGGAAGAGTTTCCAAATTATTTAAATTTGAGGAGCAAAGTCAATTAGGACAAGTATACCCTTTATAAAGTATAAAAAAACATTGATATACTTTCATTGCTACTTCACCAACATAAATAAGTCTAAATTAAGGAAGTTAAAAAATTTATTTGAATGTGTTTGAAGTAGCAATAAAACTCCAGCAAATCGAACACTTGTGGGAATCTATATTTAAGATGCCCATAAATAATTTCGACGACTCTTAAATTTTCCGCGAGTATATGAGTATTTTTTAGAATAGAAAATTAATAAATGTTAAAAAATTCTATGCAGACCAGATGGTCTGAACAACCAAAGTGAATCAGAGTGTTTAAGGAGCAAACTTTGTAACGAATGAATCAAGCATTAAAATCCTTTCCATTGAAGAAAATCCTGCCAAACAAGAAAAGGCTCTTTTAAGTTGCACTTCAGAGCCATGTAATCTCATTTTCATCATGGCTATGATATTGAATCGCGAAGTACTTCTGCGAATGTTAGAGAGTTGTAATGTCTCCAATCAAGACCTTGATATCGTCAAAAACCTTCGCAGCACATTCAACATATTGTGAAAATGGTTATGGAGCCATCTGAAAGATGAAGAAAAAAATCACCGATTAAGTGGTTATTAAGTGCTAATCAAATCGCCGAGCAACTGGGACTTTGATCTTGAAAATATACCACGATTTTTGGTAGGGTCAGCAGCATCCGCAAAGCTAACCATAAGCAACAAATCCAACGGAGTTTTGGAGAAGATACTTAATAATTCCGTATCTGGATCCTATAACCTCTTCTTTGGAATTACGGATTCAACTGAAATACATCCTCTTACATTGACATATCATACATCCTTCCAACATGCCTACTCAAAACAATCGGTGATTAAAGAAAAGAACAAAGCTTCAATTTTATGTTTTACCAGCTAGAAGGCATAGAAGAAACATAAGACTTTGGTAGAAAAATTTGGAAGTACAAAGAAACTGAGTTGAATGAACTAAAGAGATTTTGTTGTATCCAATTTTTAAACGTTATTGACTTGAACTTTTTCTTCGTCGACGAAAAAAGGCTTTGATGATACTATTACGCTCCAGCCATGCGCCACCATGTAAGTAGAAACATACTTTCAGTAAATCTGCGAAGGATCAAACTTGGCTGCGAAGTACTGTGGAAGACAACAGGTTAAACGGACTGGCTATGATAAGTGTGCAAAGAAAAAATTTTGTGTTTTGCAATTATGATTATTTATTCAAACAGTAGTTATTAATAAATTTAATAATATCAATTTTGCAACTGCTCTTTATTGTGAATTTTCTAAACATTTTCGGTTTGATATGGTATTCTATTGTTTAATAAAATAATTTTTTTTTTAAATATTAATCCTTTAATTATCCATACAAATGATTTCTATTTTTACTGTCCTTCTTTTTATATATATATATATATATAATAGTATAATATATATATATATAGATATATATATATATATATATATTAATATATATAATATATATATATGTATATATATATATATATATATATATATATTATATATATATACTATATATAATATTATAATATTATATATATAATTTATGATATATAATATAATAATTAATTATAGTATATATTAGTATTATAATATATATATATAATATATTATATTATAATTATATATAGAATAATATATAAAGTTAAAATTTTAAAGGTGAAAGCAACTCAATATGGGTTGTAATATTATATATATAAATAATTATATATATATTATATAATATATTATTATTAATTATTTTATTTATATATATTATATATATATATATATTAATTTATATATTATATTTATATATATTAATTATATTATTATATATATAATATAATATATATATAAAATATATATTTCATTGCCGTCGTTCAGGGGGGGCAGTGGGGGTGCAGCTGCCCCCCCATAGAATGTTATTTACTCTGTATATGAGCTACTGCGATTTTTTTCATCACTTCCACCGATTCCGGTGGCGTTAAGGTCGATCACTTGATTTAGTTAATATATATATATATTATATAATATATATATATATATAATATATATATATATTATTATTATATTATATATATATATATATATATATATATATATTATTATATATATTATTATATAACCAGTATATGGCGAAGGCTAGTAGCAATCGTCATTTTCCTCACATTTTTCTTGCCGATACGGTCTTCTCATTCATTTTAAATGCTCTTTTAATTTGTAGATAAGATCTGTGTTTTATTTTTTGTATGTTTTTTTTAATATTTTGATTTGTTATTAGCAATGTTCTGAGATTTTGTGTTCATTCAGATTCTCAATTCTTTATTAATGTTTAAAGTAGGTTCAAAAGTAGCCTATTGAAATTATCACTATTGCCGTGACGCCACTTCTATATTCATCACAGTCTCAGTGTAAAGTTTATAAGTTCAATTCATTCAGATCATGGATATTTAGGATTTCTTGGTAGTAAGTTTTACTTTAAATATTATAAAATTTTGTGTATTTACTTCTTAAAAGTAGGAATTGTGTAACACATGATCTCTTGTCTATGAGGTTAGCTTCATTTTAAAAATATTGTGCCTATGACAAAGAACAGTTCAATGACGCCGCGTTTTACTTCTAATTTTTAATTTTTTCTTGTTAAACTCTTTAGATGCTAGTATAAATTAGTAGCTCTATGTACTATATGTGGCAAAAGAGATCGTACATATATTATAGTATATATATAATGTAAGTATATATATATATATATATATTTATTATATATATTATATAATAATTATTTATATTATATATATTATATATATATTATATATATATATATATATTATATATATATTACCATTAATTCATTTTAAATTTTAAATAGTTATAAAATCATTATAATATATATTATATATATATATATATATATACTATTATAGTAGTATATATATAGTATATATATAATAATAATAATATATAGATAATATATACATATAATTATATTATATATATTTATATATATATTTATATTGTATTATTATAATATAGTATATAATATATTATATATATAGTATATATAATATATATTATATACTATTGTTTTGCAGTTAATTTTGAAAGAAGAACTGGTATAAAATTCGGAAATGTAGCGGTGAAAACGAAGACATCCAATAATTAACTAGACTACACAGATGTAGGCTAATACCCTCTACTTAGCATTATTTCGATGATGAACCACACTCCAGGCGCAGCAACAACTCGACGATTAAGATATCAGTCTCAGATTTCGGATCTACGTTTCATGTTAGATGCAGTCTGGAAAATGAAATTTTATTTAGTACGTTGGATCATTCCATTATGAATTGTATCTAGAGAAAAAAGAAACATGTTACTATGAAGTGTGGATTTTCCACCTATGACTTATAATTTTTTGAAGTATGTGCTATCTTACTTAAGCGAGGAAATTCATTATGATATGTTGTAGACATAATTCACCTGGCTGCATACCCAGGCAACTAAGGGATGCATTTCAAGTTTGTTATTTATAATTTCCGAAATAAAGTTTGTTCATCAAGGGGTTCCTATTGGCTCTTATACATTTGATTTTCACTAAATATAAAGATTTTCAAGCTGTTGTACGGAACTTATACAAACACAGAATCGTACCATAAAACTGCTGTTGAAAGCTGCAAGTGTTCTTACAGGGACTTGCGGTAGAATCATCAAATTAACCCAGCTTATTCAATAAATTATAGAAGAAATGATAAAAAAAAATATTATCCTCATTAATCATTTCATGTGTTCATTTCTTGTTAACGCGCGATTTTACCGATTTGGTTAAGCCTATCATATGGGAGTGTTGTAAGATTTGTGAGCTTACAAAGAATGTATGCATATCAAAGAAACTTGAAAAGCGCTATTTTGAATAATGATACAGTAATAAAGCAAAATTGATATATCTTGAATGCATGGAACATGA
>JABUQX010088519.1:7500-10000 GCA_015478945.1 Trachelipus rathkii
TATAATAATATATATATATAATATATATAGGTATATATATGAGCGTCGCCTGTGTGTGGCGAAACTGCCAGCCAAGCTCCCGGAGAAGAACTCTTCAAGACGAAGTCACTTCTTTACCCCGGGGGGAAGCTACAAGAACGCTCAACATCCCCCCCTCCACCAGGAGGGACATTGTCGACAGGATCCGGACGGGCGCCGGGTCAAAAGGTCGGAGATATCTTTGTTTTTCTAACACCTTTATCTTACTTCTTTAACAACATCTCCAATCTATCTTTTCTGGCTGTTTCTTCTTTCTTGGTGATGAGACTACTTCTTCTTCGGTCGGGTGACGTCGAGAAAAACCCAGGTCCCCATAGATTTTATTGCCCTATATGCCAACTAATAGTAGGACTAAACACGTCCACATGCAAAGCTGTTCTCGGGTGGGTTCACCCTGACTGCTCCCATTCCAAAAGGCTCACCAGAGATAAACATAGGCTTATTCTCTGCGCAATATCGCAACCTCCACTAGTATTCAAAACCCCACTCCCAAAACTAACCCCCTAACTCTCAATATACTAACATTAAATATCAATGGCTAACAATAAATCTATAGCAACTCAAACTTTCCTTAAACAACATAAATATCCCATATAGCACAATCATCTCAAGAAGCTTCCCTCCCCAAACATACCCCACTCCCCAGTATTTTATCGGTTTATTCCAATATTTTAAATCCCCTGCACCAAATTATCACTCGCCCATAACACTCAGCACAAAGAACAAATTACTCTACCACAACACAAGCTCCCGACACCTCACGCTATTACTAACCGCACTAATAAATCCCAATCCTGTTCTCCTTTTGAATAAGAACCTATAATATACATCAACTCTCTATATTCGCCACCACTATTCCCCAAACCCCCACCAAAATACCTCACTCACCCCTAAACTTTTAAACCACATACCAAACCTCATCCAGATCGAGGTACTTTATTGCTCGCCATGGTATTGCCTGATAAATGCCTAACCTCTCGACAACCCCGAGCATATATCCTTAACAGAACTAGAATCTAAATATCCTTAATTCACAACCACCCTTCCCAGCCGAATCCTCCCAACGCCCCATCCCAACATCTCAAAATCACATTTGTTCCCCTCTCTTCATTCACTTTACTTACTTGGGACACTTACTGACATACCTACAACCTTCCTATTCTAATCTCTTAAATCCCATCAACCCCCCACAAAAAAACCATTACATAACTCACTAAAATAAAAAGCAAACTGCCCGAATATACTAATTATATTGAAACTCACATTAACCCAACACAAATCCACGATATAACATCCCTTCTCTCCTCCATCACTCACTTAAACAAAACAATTATCAAATCTGCAAACCTTCACATACCCAAAGGACACAAAACCTCGAACATCAGCCAATCATTAAACAAAGAACTCCCTTGAAAACCACTCCATATCACACACATAATATATATCTAACAACCAATCACTACCTCATAACACCACACTACTAAAAAATTTCTGAATCCTCCAACAAAAATCTCACGCAAAAGACAATAAGAACCTGGCAAGTTATATAAAAAGTTAAACAATTCACGAAACAACCCCCCACCGAATCCCCATCTCTACCTAACAACTCCCTCCCCTCCCTAAACCAACAATCACGACAGCTCTCGCTCAACATTACGCTACAATATAGAACACACAGATACAGGAAAACAAAAAACACTTAGAAAACTCAAAACCTAGATCTCAACCATACCTCTATTCAACAATCCATGATAACAGAAACCTTAAAACCTCAAAATTCAACAGCAACAGGCCCAGACTCCATATCCAACCTGCACTTAAAACACCTGGGAGATAATGCAATCCTCCTAATTACAGACATCTTCAATAAATCCTGGCAAACTCAACTACATTCCCCAAATCTGGAAACAAGCATACATAATTCCTAAACTCAAACCAAAAAAAAGACCCAACCTCAACTCTCCTAACATCGCCCAATTTCTCTGCTTTGTTCCATCAGTAAATTGCTAGAGAAATTTAATATAAATAAAATTTCCCAATCTATTCCTTTCCAGACTTCCAACAGGGATTTAAAAAGCAACCACTCTACAACCACAGCCCATTCCCTCACACAAACACATAACGGTACAATCAGCCTTCCCTAAGATAATACCACAGCAATAGACATAGACAAAGCATTTGACACCGTCCCCACTCACCTCCTATTCAAAAAATCCTTCATTCCCCTTTAGAAAATAATGCCAAAAAATGGCTTTCCAATTTTCTCACCAACCGTTTTGCAAAAGTGTTATATAAAAACAATCTCTCCCACTCTATCAAATTAACAAAACGGCGTCCTCCAGGGGCATTCTCTCTCCATTTTCTATTCAACTTCTTTCATACCTGCAGACCCCTACCACACCAATCCACCACTCCACAAACTCAATCACGTATGCAGCCACAGAACATTACGCCTATCTCA
>JABUQX010088519.1:15000-32780 GCA_015478945.1 Trachelipus rathkii
ATATTTTCTGAAAAAATTTTCTAAATTCAAAAAAATCTTCATAAGTTCAGGAAAAGTTAGTTAAGTTAAGATTTTTTAAGAACATTCTTTCAGCTGGCAAGCTTCTGGAATTATCGCAGAAACCTTGCCACTAAAAGAATTTTCTTCAAAAAACTGTAACAACTTAACTTTCTGAACTATAGCACAATTTTCTTCTTGAACCTTTAGAAATTTTTTTTTCAGAAAATATGAACTGATTCAAATATAGAAAATACCTTATACTATATAATATATATACTATACCCTATATATATATATAATATATATATACTATACTAATCAATACTATATATATTATATACTCATATAATATATATATACGATACAAGTTACTTAATGCCCACATGGAATGGACTCAGATCAAAAAAAATTTCACAGGTAGCCTCTATGATACACTAAATGATGTTTTAGGGTCAAAAATGAAAATTTCTTCTTCCTGACCGCTGACCTACTAACCTAACCTAACTTAAACACTAGACCTAACCTAATTTTGGGCCCCTAGACAGGTAAAAAAAAAAAACAAAAATTCTTTCAACCCTAGAACATCTAATTTCTATGTATCATAGAGCACCTGTGAAATCTTTTGGTTTTGATACCGAGCTCCGTTCTGTGTGGCGCGTTAAGGTACTTTTGCTCATATATACTATATACTTTATATATATATATATATATATATATATATATATATATATATATATATATATATATATATATAGTAGCATCTCACAATAAACGCTACTCGCTTACTGGCGTTTCATAATAACCAGCACTCTTAACGACTTAGTTTGTGCGAAAGGAAACGAACAAGCGAAGCTCATTGCTAAACGTGCTTTGCAGGATTCTGCAATCTATCTTGCAATTTTCCAAACTTTAATAGCTTATATTGTATAATAAATTGATTAAGTTATACTCTTGAAAGATTGTCAAAGTTAATACTGTCATAACTAATGCATTAGTTAGCAGAATCCTGGCATCACGATCTTTTTAAAAATCATAGCATAGACTAATAAAATAGTACATGAAGTAGGCATATAAAAGAAACCAAAATGACTCTCTCAAGTTTGAATAATCCATAGGGTTTTTCTAATATTTGAACTACAGAACTTCATTTAATCCATACTTTTATGGGTAGGGTAACTTTACAATCCCTGAGGAAAGGGCAGCGACTATAGGCAACATACATTACTAAACATGTCTACCGAAGCTAGCACACTGGTTTTTTGTCCGCTATGACATTTGTCTCTAAATTGTCTTATAAAAAAATTATTGTGCCTAAAAAATATTGTGTTCGCTTGACGGACATTATTATATATGTTTATAATTTATAAATAATATAATTTTTTATATTTTTTTGTAAAAAAAATTTTTTCTATGAGTAAAATATCTAAGCTAAATAGATCTCTTTTAGATACAAAAAAAAAATTTTTTGGGATTAAAAATAAAGCTCAGGAAGAAAAAAGATTAATAGTTAGCCAAGGTAGGTACCATTTTTAATTGTGAAATTATAGGTCACCAACCAATTTTGTTTTCCATAACTTGTAGGTGTTGTTTGACTTAATAATAATTTATTATACAGACTCATTCTGAGTTATTTAGTTTAAAACTGAGAGTGTCAAAATGTGTCTCAAAAGAGTTAATTGGCTATTTTAACTTGCAATTTAAGATGGCCTATATTGACTAATTTTTTTTTTTTTTTTTTTTTTTTTTTTTTTTTTTTTAATAAATAATCCTGTGAAACTTTTTGTTCAAAATATGATATGTACATTTCATTGTCCTTAGGCCTGCAAACCTTAAATGTCCAGCTTTTCTATGTTTCATCGGTTATAATTTTTACACAATTTTGGACAAAGATTGTATGCCACAGACTTGTTAGTTAAGCTGAATATACACTTGAATTAATCAAAAGAATAAGAGGGATAAAACAAGAACAACTTTTTTTGGGTTTATAATTTTCAAATGAAATAATTCAAAATTTTGGTCTTCTGGATCGATTTCATGAAATGTTTGAAATTAGGGCATTGAGAAACCTTATAATTAGGTGTTGGAAAAAAACCATTTTTTTCAAATCAATGTTTTTTTTCATGTTTTTTTTCAGTTTTTTCGTTTTTTTCATTGAAATGTATTTTTAAAAATATAAAGAGGCTAATATGATATTTCACTGAATATTTTATTTTCAAATATAAGGATACTTGAAATTTAACAAATATTCCATCATGATTTATAAAATAGCAGAACTGCCTTTCTCATATTTTTTAATAAAATTGTTTTAGTTACAATTTAACAGTACGTTGTAAGAGAGCAGCACTACAGTAATTTAGGCTCATTTCTCATGTTAACTATGTATTTAGTAGATTTGTATATAATCATATTTATAAATTTACTTTAAATATTAATGTATATTATATTTAATATAGAATGAGTCGGAATGACAAAACTCAAAAGTGACTTGCAATGAATAATAAAAATATTGAAATTAAAATAAATTTAAACCAAGATTGTAAATGAAGGAGGATGAGTGAAATGACTAAATTAAATATTTTGGCTTTGGAATATAAACTTTTGATTCACTAATCACTGGTCCCCACTCCCCAGACCCAGTCACTACTGAGCACTGACTACTGTCAAGCTCATTATCACTGGGCTCATCAACCGTGATCAGCCACATTTAATTTTGATATGACTGATAAGTCTGATATCTCCGTCGTATGAAGTATCGTGTGAGAATGTGGTGAAGGAGCAGGGGAAGTAACAGGACTCTTAAGCTTAGCCGCCTTAGCATAATCATCTCTCTCAGTTTTGGCAAATTTTTCAGAATTTCCTACGTTTCTTAGATTTGAGCAATAATACCTAGTTTTTGCAACGTCTACCAACAAAGTTTATTTCTTGGAGGGCCTTTGCTACCTTTTATTTCCTTAAAAAGTACAGTCACACGACTTTTTGCATGTGGCATTTCTAAATTCTGATTAAATAATTATGATAAAAATGTTACTGAAAGCTGAAACAGAGTAAGAAAACATTAATGAAGCCATAAACAAAATATTATGAATATCAAAATTCAGAATATAAAATAAAAATATGGAAAACCCATAAAATTTTTGAACACCAACTCAAGGGCTTCCACCTTGTTGGAAATTGGAACCAAAAAATGTCTAAATTAGAGCATATTTGATAAATTTATAATATAATTGTTCAAACATGTAAATTACACAACTTTTTGAAAAAAATGAAATTTTTTTTTTGTTTTTTTCAGGCTGTTTTTTTCATGAAAAAAAGTTTGTTTGTTTTTCGGAAAAAAATGAGCTTGTTTTTCCTTTCCCAACCCTACTTATAATACACCTAGATTATATCTGTTGTAAAAAAAAAAAAAATTTAAACATTCAGTTGTAGGTCTCCATATACAACACCAACTTTTAAAGATCATTTCCAGTTTTAATAAAATTATGAAATTATAATCCCATAAATTATGAAATGTGCAATCTTTCAGAATAAACAATACTTGAGTAGTAAGGACCTCTTAAGTAGCCTAAGTGTTACAAAATTTTGCAGTTGTATGGACATTATATATTGGCCAAGTTTCAAAATTCTGTGCTGGAACAAAATTGCTATATAATAATAAACATGCCAAAAAATTTTTTTTTGCTCAATTATTTTATCGAATTTATAGTATATCGGGTGTGCTGATTTCTGAAATGACATTAGTTTTCCAAGATTGGCTCTAGTTCTTGAGATACAGGGTGTTCCAGATATACTCTTATACAAATATCTTTTTTAATGAATATTTTACAGTAATATCGCTTTTATTCTTTTTAAGGGGCTTACTTTATAATAATATTTATTTTTTTCTATTTCAAGACACTCTGAGGATTCACGAAGACCTGTTTGAATAACCCCCATTAATTCTGCTCTACATCTATGTGAATATTGCAGGAGAACCAAGAAGAAATATTACTACCTTTGTGAAGCAAGCATATCTGGCAAACTTTTTGGAATGAAATTCGGAGACCAAGATAAGTCTTGGGGTCCCCATATGGTCTGTAAAACGTGTGTCGAAAATCTACGTAAGTGGAAAAATGGACAAAGAAAAGGTTTAAAATTTGGTGTGCCTATGGCATGGCGGGAGCCAAAGAATCCACAGTGACTGTTATTTTTGTTTGGTTCATGTGAAAGGTACAACCGTTACAAGAAACGTAAATTTGAGTAATCCAGTTTGGAATAAGCAAGGCGACCTGTACCACACTCCGAACGATGTCCCATCCCAGTGGTTCAGCTACACTCCCGACCTAGCCATTGGTCTGATGAAGCCAAGATTCCACGGATTCTGTCGTGCACATGTGCACGATCAGCTGTAGTGAATATGAAGAAGTATTCTACACAGCAACGAGTTTCCCAGGAAGAGATCATGCATTTTAGTACGAGAGTTAAGTCTCTCCAAGCCAGATTCTGAGCTTTTTAGCATCTAGACAAAGTGAAAAGAACTGTCTCAAGACCGAATGTAAAATAACTTTTTTTCGCACAAGAGAGGTAGTATGCTTCTTTCCATATTTCATTGAAGAGAAGACCTAGTACCTTAGAACATCTGGACTCCTACTTCCAAATGGGGTTACCAAATACCGACAGAAGATTTGGCGATTTTTTTTTATCGGATAGTTCAACGCAGAAGCTTGAAGTGTGTTTTATTGAACCACTGGCAATAGTTATGCATCAATCTCCAATATGTGCCTCACAAACACTGAAAAGAGGAATATTGAAAATTAAGAAGACTCTTGCAGAAGCTTAGATACTAATGACCACGCATGGTTTATGCGTTGATTTGAGATGGTCAACATCTTACTTGGCAGCAAAGCGGATATAGCTAAAGTACCCTGTTTCATAATGCTTGTGGGATAGTAGGGCTAAAGAAGACCACTTGGAAAAAGTTGTATGGCCTGCTAGGGAAAATATGCTGGTAGTTGCATCAAATATCATTAACGAACAACTGGTTGACAGGGGAAAATTATTTTCCCACCATTCCACATCAAAACTAAGGACTGATGAAGCAATTTTGGTTAGGGCCTACACCAAGATAGGCGTCGAAACTGTCTTCAAACTATATTTTCAGATTTTTCCAGGGTTTGCAGTATGTGACGAAACTCCAAAGACTTGGAATCTTAGCGCCCTCAAATCGCGACGCCAAATCTCACAGCGACTGACAGTTTCATAATTCATGACTGAATATTGAAGCATCTGCTGGAAAGTTGTGTCTTGGTTGTTCAGAACTTTTTTGGGCAACTAAAAATCTGCCAACTATGTAGAACTCGTTACAGAAAATGCTTTCATTCAAAAATTTGGAAATGCTAATTAGCATAAAAAGTTAACTTCTCTAAATAGTCACTTTGATTGGTTTCCGATAATCTAGGATGTTATAGTGAGGAACAAGGGAGAGGTTCCATCAAGGATCATCAAGGTGATGAGAAGAAACCAAGGAAGATGGATACACCATGATGGCGACATTGTTGGACTTCAACGTAATTGTCCCACATCTCTGCCACAAGAAGACAATGCATATAGACAGCGTTTGGTAATACTTAATTGTGATTTCATTGTAACTCGAATTGAAATGTTTGTGACCTATTAGCATTATATGTACTTACTCATTAACAATTTGATATATATCTTTTTTTTTTTTTTTTTTTTTTTTTTACATTACAACCTAACATAAATTTTTTTTTTTTTATTTTTTTTTTTTTCCCCCCTTTATCTCAAATGAAACCAAGCCAATCTAGGAAAAACGGAGTCATATTCGGCCAATCAGGGCAACAAGTTCCTATAAAATGACGCTTCAAATGTTTTGCCGCAAAATCTTTGTTGGCCAGTGTAATAGTTGGGCAAATTTAGGTCATTATTTGAATATTGTGCACAAATTTGGACACTTTATTTAAGAAGCTACATTGATATGCCTGAGGCAGTACAATGTGGAGCTGCAAGAATAATTTGCAGTTTCACATATAAGAATTATGAGATGAGATTGAAGAAACAGGGCATGTGTCTGCTCATGAGTTTTGTGTGGATATTGGTAACTCCAGGCTAGTTCGCTGTGGTGCTTCCTTCTTTCCTGCCACTCTGTTCTGTGGAATTCTGCTAAATTTATTCTCCCTCTCGAATTTAATCTCTCTCACTTCAAAGCCTGTGTCTGTGCTCATCTGCGTAATTTGCGCCGAGTGTGAACTTCTGAGGCGTGCAACACCCCCTCCTTGAATAGGGCTTCGCCCGTGGGTGGTAGTGAAAAAAATAAAAAAAAAAAAAAAAAAAAAAAAAAATGTTTATGTAAAAGGAGATTTTTAGAATAGATTTGCTGTGTTGGAAATGTCAATTGGATGTGCTTGGAGCAAGGTGTTTATTATTTAGATATGTGGAAATTTCACTTTCTTGTGGGTTAATCGGGTGCGAGTGTGTTAATGATGGGCGTGTCTGGTGGTAGTGGGAAGGGAAGAGTGTGTATATGCCAGAAAGTATATTGCTATCGTAATTTTCAGGCTCTGTAGGTGCCTTGAGGGTGATCTCATCCGAGAGTGGTTTACTATAAAATTGACAGCCTATCATGTCGAGGTGAACTTTTATAGGGAGCATTTTTGTTTGTCAGGTTGATGGGGGGGGGGGGAAGGCAATCAGTTATTCTGAATGATTTCTAATTTTTATTGGATATAGCCAGAGTCCAGGCTGATAGTTTAAAAAGGGGTGAAGATATTCTCTGTTTACTGTTGTGTTAGTCTCTTTGTCTTAGAAAAAGTTTGTTCCTGTTACTATGCCTGCATGGTGGCCTCTAGAAGTAATGTTGTTGCTCTAGAAGTAATGTTGTTGATGTGAATGTCATATGTGTATCAAATGTCAGACTAGGATGGTGGGAAGCTTATTAAGAGAGTGTCTATTATTTGAAAGAAAAATTGTTGGGTGTAAGTCTGATTCTCTTCTACCATGGGTGAGTAATGTGATAGAGTATTTTTGGGATGATGCAGTCATTCTATTTCTTGTTAGCCACTCTCCCAGTTGGTCTATATAATGTTATAGTTCTCTGCAAGATGTATTTATGGAAGCGTTTTGAGCTTGTTAGGCCATTTGCATAGCTATTAATTTTTATAAGAGGGGATGTGGGGTTTGGTAGTTCATGCATAAAGTGATTTAAAAGTTTTGATGAAAGGATGGCTTCCTGGGGAATTCCCTTATATATTACGTACAGGAGGTGTGGTGCTCTTGTGTGACTAGTTGTATGGCCAAATAGAATATATATTTGTTATTTTCTTGTCTTTGGTGGTCAAATTTGTATTTAGGATTATCTATTAAAACGTGTATGGGGAACTGTATCAAATGGCTTTTTAAATGTCTATAGCTACCAGGAGGATGCAGGGTACAGCCAAATAGAGTATTTGCTATTATTTTCTTGTATTTGGTGGTCATATTTGTATTTAGGATTTTCTATTAAAATGTGTATGGGGAACTTTATCAGATGCCTTTTTAATATGTCTATAGCTACCAGGAGGGTGCAGGAAAGGGAGGAGATTTTTTAAACCTATTAGGGAGGTGTTGTGTTAAATTGGTTAGAAGAGTGGTAGTGGAGTGTGTTTGCTAAATCAGTTATTCCCAAAGTGTGCTGGGGCACCCAAGGGTTCCACAGCTTCCCCACAGAGGTGACGCAAAACATTTGAAAAATTTCATAATTTTTTCCATTTTCAATTTAATCTAATGAAATAGTAAAAATAAAATAACTGATTTTTAAAAGAAAAAAAAATTAGAACTTGACATAAGGTGTCTTTGGTAAACCTGAATTAAGTAAGGGTGTCTCCAATAGGAAGAGTTTGGGAACCACTGGTCTAAATCCATGTTGTGAGCTTGATAAAGGAATGAAGGGCGATGTTTTATTCAGTAGTTTTTCTAAAAACTTTACATATTGTAGAAAGTAATAAAATAGGTCTATAAGAAGCAGGGGTTGTTGGGGGTTTATTTGGCTTTAATATAGAGATTATATGAGCTGTTTCCAGAGTGATAGGAAAGTGTTAGTCTGCCAAGGAACGTTAGATATTTGAGTTACTGTGATTGCTTTGATACCCAAGTGTTTGAGATTGGTATTGGATATTTGGTCCGGTCCCACTGCTGTGAGTTTTTTGTTTTTGATAGTGTTGAGTACTTCTAGGGGAGTGAATGGGGATCTTCCTGATTGGTTTTTAATTTTTGTCATTTAATTGTTTGTCTATTGGAGGAGATTGTGGGCTCATAATTGATTTTTGAATAGTGGGTCATAATAATTTTGCATTGGCTTTTTAGGCTACAGTTTATATTGTTTTGCTTACATACAGCTTCTTGGTTTGGGGGGGGGGGGTTGATTGTGTGATGTATGGAATTTTTTTTTATTATGCAAAATATTCCTGTTGTACTTGTCTTATTTAATTTTTGGGTATATTGTTGCCAGTTCTCTTTCTAATTTGAGTTGATTAAGGTATTTTATTGTTAATGTCTGTGATTTGTTTTATTTGGGCTAGATGTTGTTGTCTATTTCATCTTAAATCTTTTGGGTATATTGTTGCCAGTTCTCTTTCTAATTTGAGTTGATTAAGGTATTTATTTTATTGTTATTGTCTGTGATTTGGTTTATTTGGGTTAGGTTTTGTTGTTGATTTTATCTTTTATTTATTTGGGTGTCTTCTCAGGTGAGAAGTTTAGGTTAAAATTTCGTGATAGCCATGTGGGATGTTTGTTTTTGGATGCTTTTAGAACTATTTTATTAAAGTTGTATTGCTTTGTCAAGAGAGGGAAAGGCTATAGATCCAGTTCTATGCTGTCAGTGAAAGCTTGCAATTTGCTTTTTTTGTAGGATGGATGATTATGTTCAGTTGTGATTAGAATTAGGTTGTGATCTGAGGAGAGAGCATGAAAATTTTGTCATGTTGTGGTAACTTCAATTGTAGGGGAGCAAAAAGTGATATCTGGAGATGTGGAGTTCTGGTCATGTCATACCTATCTTCTTGTAGTTTAGTTTCTTTCGTTTAGTTTCTTTTGTTCTCTGTGGTATCGTATCTCATTAATGTTGGGTTCATCCCTTGGGGCCAGGCTCACAACCATACCCCCCCCCCTCCCTCACAAATCCCTGCCATTCACACTCCTATTATGCACCTTTCTTAACTCCTCTCCCCAAACTCATTCCTTCCCTTCAGACATTCCTTTACTCACTGAATTCACTTTTTCTTTGATCTAGCCGGTCAATTCCCTGCGCACACACACACACACACACACACACACACACACACACACTACTATAAAACCACTTAACCAAACAATTATCATCCAACTTTTCCACATGATGAAACCATCTTAATTTACGCTCTCCTTTCTTCACACTGCACATCTCCCTAACACGTTCATTCCTCATTTTATTAATTCTTCTCACACCTAACACACCCCTAAGATTATCCATCTGAATAGATTGCACCTTAGGTCTATACTTTATACTTCTTATTCCACACCATAATTTCACTACTGTGCATTAACACCAGCAAAAAAAGCTAACACACTAAATACAATTCCTTTGTATTCACTGAGGATTTAATTGCACCAGCCACCTTTTTACCATTCGCAACTTTCTTACTAGACTGCCTCATCCGTTCCCTTTTCATCCAAAATATAGCCTAAATATTTAAACTCAGATACTTGTTCCAATTCCTCACCATCTAGCAATGAATTTCACAACCAATGAATCCTCCACTGACTACCATCCATCTTTACTCTTACTTCAGCCCTACTTTTACACATCCTGGCCAAACCGTCCACGACATCCTCATTCAAACTTACTTCAGATTCACCACACAAAACCAAATTCATCCACATACAATAAGCAGGGTACCCTCCACTCTCCATTATCCATTAGTCGAACACCCTCCTGTACAGTCCTATTTTCTAATTCTTTCATCTTTTCCCATATACACTATTAAATAGCCAAGGAGAAATAACATAAATACCTCACTCCACTCTTAATATAAAACATTCATTTTCAAGCATCCATTTGTTCAACTATCACATCTCCATACTCTTAGATTCCATTCAAAAGTGCTATCAAATCACCATGTATCCTAAACATCCTGCCACAGAGCTTCCCTATTAATCCTGTGATATACGCATGTTGCAAGTCCATAAAACCTAATACATTTTTCTCTTTCTCTCCTCATCATTTTCTCAATCTTTGTTTCAATGTTGAGGATGTTGAATCTTACACATCCTCTATCATTTGTGTGTATATACTATATATATATATATATTATATATATATATATATATATTTATATATATATATCATATATAAATATATATATATATAATATGCAAATAATGTATAAATATATATATATCTCGGTCGATGTATATTAGATAAAAAAAAAAAATTATAATTTAAATATATATATATATATATATATATATTATATATAATATATATATATATATTATTATATATTATATATATTATATATAATATATATATATATATATATCTATATATATATATATAGTAATTTGAAGGTTTATATATATATATATATATATATATAATATATATAATATATATAATAATATATATATATATATATTATATATATATATAATATATATATATTATATATCTATCAAAATATACATAGATATATATATATTGACTATAGAGTCATATGAGTGCTTTGAGGTTTTATATATATATATATATATATATATAATATATATTATATATATATATATATATATATATCTATAGTATATATATTATATATATATATATTAATATATATATATATATATCATCAATGGGGGAAAACCGGTAAAAATTAGGCTTTTTTTTTTTTTTTTTTTTTGTCAAGTCATGAAAATCGAAAATTTCAAGTTACCCCATTTAATGTTTTTTCTCAATTTGAACTTCTTAATGATTATAAAATGAGAAAATTATTAAAAATGTGAAAAGACATATTTTTAAGTAATTTTTTTGAAAAATGCTAGGTTTGTGAAAAAAAAAATTTTTTGGGGTAAAACTGGTAGGTGCGTGGTTTAAAATGTAATTTATTTTTATTTCTCATACGTTTGGTGACTTACTAATTTAATTAATAAAATATGTAATACAAGATAAACGTGTTAAAAAATAAATTTGGTTAAAAAAAACATGTAACTTAAACTTCACTAGCATTATTTTTTGGTAAAACTTACATTACTGTACGCCGATATCTCGAAAAGTACGACACTTACAGAGAAACCAATTACATATTTAGAATCAGCGTATAAAGCTTATTCGTGGATGTTTAAAAAAAAAAAAAAAAAGAATTAATAAACTAAAAAAAAAATTTTTATTAATCTTTTAACAACATTCTGTAATCAAGCTTTATATGCTTGATTTCCAAATATGTGAATTGGTTTTCTTGTAAGTATGTAGTTTTCGAGATATTGGCGTACTATAATGTACAAGTTTGCCTTATTTTTTTTACGTACATAATTTCAAATATAATATATAATAACACGGTAATTAATATAAATACCTAGGTATTTATACTTATATTTAATATAATAAAGGGAAAATTTATTAAAAACTAAAAAAAAAAATTATTTATACATGAAAAATATAGTTAAAATATAGTTACAAGTTTTACCCCCCGTCACCAGTTTTTCCCCTACCCGTTTTACCCCAAAAGTAAACCACTTAATAACTTAAAAAATATCAGTAAATGCAATAACATACATGGAAACTCTTAATTTTCAAACTTTCTTATATGCTGTTAATGGGAACTTATGCCCTATTCAGTCATAGAGAAAGACCACACACTGCATTTTTTGCAATTTTTTAAAAAAAAAAAATTTCAAATGGGGGAAATTTTTTTGATTTATAACCTTAATTTATGGATTTAATTTTGGTAAAATAATATTAAAATATAGTCTTTCATCTTTATCTAACAAAAAAAACTTTTCCCAATTTCATAACGGTTGTCATTATGAAAATATAACATTTTCTAAACTTACCAGTTTTACCCACTGAAACCAGTTTTCCCCATTTGACTGTATATCTATATATATCTATATATATATATATATTATATATATATATATATTATATAGTATATATGATGTTATTATATATATATAATATAATATATTATATTATATATATATAGTACTTTAGATTGATCTGTGCCTTTGCTACTTTAATGGTTGTATAGGTGATTCAAAAGGGATGGCATAACAAGTGCCTTTGGTGTTACAGGAGAAAATGAGAATAGTAGGAAGGTGATTGATTTCTGTGAAGAGAGAGGTACATGGTTAAGTAATATATTCTTGGGGCCCAAAATTATTCATAAATATACAAGAGTTGGGGTAGTGACTGTGTAACTGTGACTGGGTAGTGAATGGTATAGAAATGAAAAGTATGATTGGTTCTGTGTTGGTGAAGATGTTGAATGTTGAAATATGTGATGGATATTAAATCAGTTTGGGGGTTGGAGATAGGAACATCAGATCATTATGCTGTTTTATGTAAGATTAAGTTAGTGAGGGTTTAGATGGAGAGGGAAGAGATAAGAAGGATGTGGGGAAAATTAAGAGTGAAATCTTTAGTGTACAAGGTTATAAGGAAAAGTATGTGAGAGCACTTAAAAATAAATTAGTTGAATGGGAACAAAGTGAAACTGAACAAATCTAGACGTAAATGAAGGAATCCTTTGTTTGGATTTACTTAAGTAGGATGTAAGAATGTCAATAGTGAGTGGTGGAATGAAGAGGTGATGCAAGCGGTTAAAAGGAAAAAAGAGGATTTGTTAAATGTGCTAGAAGCCACTGATAAGATCTTGAAAGAAAGGTGTATGGAAATATATTTGCATATGTATGAGGAAAAAAGAGGTAAATGAACAATTTGAAGGGAGGAGGAAGCTCTTCCGGAAGGAAGGATGAAAAGTTTAAGAAAGAGAGTAAAGGGAATCTTCAGAGAATTATAATTATGAATAGGGATGGTACATACGTGACTGATGAAATAGATGCGAGTAGAGTGCGGATGGAACACTTAATAAATCTGCTTAGCATTGGCTGTAAAGTAATGAAGAGGTGAAATGTGTGTGGGTTTGATAGTGTAATTGATAGGTATTATTATGGATAACGTAATTAGAAGGGAGGAGGTAATAGGTGGAGTGTGAAAATTGCAGAATAGTAAATCAGCAGGTGTAGATTTAATTACTGGTGAAATGATCAAGAATGGAGGGGAGATTGTGATTGACTGGATTTGAAAGTTGTACGACAAAGCTTTTGTGGAGGGTATAGTTCCGAAGGATTGTGAGAGAGCTGTGATAATACCCTTATATAAGTGTAAGATGAAGTGTAGGAACTATAGGGGAATTAGTTTATTGAGTGTTGTAGGGAAGATATATGCTGGTATTTTGGTTGGGAGAGTTGTACTGAGTGTGACTGAGTAACTTATTGGCGAATAACAACAAGGTGCTTTTAGAAGTGGTAGATGTGTAGGTTAAATTTCACATTGAAACAGATGATTGAGAAAATGAGAGAAAAGAAAAAGAATAAATTGTATTTAGGTTTTATGGATTTGCAACAGGCATATGAGAGGATTAATAGGGAAGCTCTGTGCAGGTATCAAAAGTATGTATGTATGATGATAGTGAAGTGTGTGTAGCAATAAATGGAGTTGAAAGTGAATGATTTAATATTAATAGTGGCATGAGGCAGGGCTGTTTTATGTCTCCTTGGTTATTTAATTTGTACTTTGATGTGGTTATGAAAGAATTAAAGGTTTGGGTGGTATAGGAAGGTGTTAGAAGAGAGTGGAGGGTACCCTGCTTATTGTATGCGGATGATTTGGTTTTGTATGGTGAACAGAAGAGAGTTTGAGGGGTTTGGCAGAGTGTGTAGGAGGGGGTTTGAAAGTAAAGGTAGATTAGAGTAAGTTGATGTTAGGGAGTTAGGAGAATCCTGTGTGTGAGGTCATGTTGGATAGTCAGCAATTGGAACAAGTATCTGAGTTTAAATATTTTGGATATATGTTGAATGTAATGGGAACAAATGATGCAGTGTGTAGTAAGAAAGTTGTGAATGATAGAAAGGTGGCTGGCTCAATTAAATCCTTGGTGGATATAAAAAGATTAACTCTTGAGTGTGCTAGGGTTTGACAAGAGGCTTTATTGTTACTTGTATTACTTGTATTAATGAATATTAGTGAAACTATGGTATGGGATAAGAGTTATAAATCCAAAGTACAATCTGTCCAGGTGGACAATCTTAGGGGCGTGTTAGGCATGAGAAGAATTGATAAAGTGAGTAATGAACGTGTTAGGGCATTGTGTGATGTGCAGAAAGGTTTAAATGAGGGAATAAAGGAGAGTGCATTAAGATGGTTTGGTCATATAGAAAGGATGGGTGATAGTCAGTTGGTTAAGCTGCTTTATAGTGGTGAGTGTGCTGTGAATCGACAGGCTGGAAGACCGAAGAAAAAGTGGATTAAGTCAGTAAAAGAATTTCTGAAGGAATAGGAATGTGTTTGACGTAGGCAAGAAGAAAGGTGCATAACAGTAGAGAATGATAGGGTTTTGTGAGGGGAGTATGGTTGTGAGCCTGGCCCAGGGTATAACCTCATATTGATGAGATACCACACTGAAGGTTCGTCGCAGGCTCATGGAGCTCTAGGGTAGATTATTTTCACTCTACGATCTCTCACTTAAAGGTATGGTGAGGGGGGAAGGAGAGACCTTCCTTTCAATTTACGTCATGCCTTTCTACTTAACTATCCTATATCTGTGCATATTACGCACCCTACCCCACAACTAATGGGAAACATAGGTAGGATCGGAAATGATATATATATATATATATATATATATATATATTATATATATATATATATATATATATATATATATATATATTATATATTATATATATATATATATATAATATATATCTATATATATATATATCAGTTATGATATTAGGGAGTGTACCGGGATTCCAGCAATTTTTTGGTACCGGCGGAAACCGCGGGAACTGTCCGGAACCGATCGAGAAGTTCCGGCCTTTGGTTATTTTACTCGCGTGCGGGAACTCGGAACTTTTCGAACTTTCAGCTACACTCCTTACATAAGATGCGTTCCAGATGCCCGTGTCGCATGTGATGGCATCCCGGAAAGTGCAATACTGTATATGAGTCGGATGACGGTACACACACCGAAGTCCTACTGTGAACTGCGCGCTAGTGACTGGCATACTAGATAGATCAGTTTCCGATATAGCCGTTTCGCGCAACTTCTACGTCCGGCTAAACGTCACAGTCGGGCCCCCGTTGTTAAATCCTCAATTTCGAGAATTAATAAACGGGCGGGCTTGCCGGAAGAATACTTTGTTCACAAACAAATCTTTTTTACAAAACATGTGTGTTGGAAATGGCTTGCCAAAATTTTTTAATATTTAAGTTAACTTTTATTTAAGGATACTAAATATATCGTATCATTTCATAACATAGATACATATAAGTATAAGAGTATTGCTTACAATTGCCAGCTGAGGTCCCGACGGGCGCCCTCGCCGTTTCCAAGTACTATTCCTGTTTCTCTGATTGGTTTAATGGTATATTTTTTAAAATATCGAAAAAGCGTTTCCGAGTAGATTTTGCAAAACGGGCTTTGCACGTCGCTTCTGGAAACGCAGCTATTTTCTACTTAAAACTTGTCTGATTAACAAGTGGAGCCTCTCTAGAAGTATCTGTCATCTTGTCATATCCATACTGTAAGCTCTAAGTTCTGCAAGCCAAAATTGGGATAAGTAATAATAATTTATTAAGTAAAAAAGGAATATAGTATAGCGCTGCGTTTCCAGAAGCCCGAAGAGCAAGCCCGTGTCGGCAAAAACCGACTCGGAACGCTTTCGATTGAAAAAAAATTACATTTACCAATCAAAGAACAGGAAATTTTGAGTACCTGGAAACGGCCGAGCGGGCCCGTCGGATCAGCTGGCAAATGTAAACAATACTCTTATCATGGGCGTATAAAGGGAGGGCAGGGGGGCACTTGTCCCCCCCTAAATCTTGGCGAAATAAAAAAACATTGGCGAAAAAAATGAACCTTATATTTTTGCCAGACGACGTTTTTAAGGGTTTATTAGTGGAAAAACTGAAAAGATACATCAATCGATAGATAATGAAGTAGTAATTATTATTACAAACGTATTATATTATATATTAGTATACATATTATATATATATATAGTAATATATATATATATATATATATAAAAATAATATATATATATATATATTATATATATATATATATATATATATTATATATAATATATATATATATATATATATATATATATATATATATATATTATATATTATATATTATATATATATATATATATTATATTATATATTATAATAGTATATATAATATATAGTTATAAATATATATATATATATATATATTGGTACCGTATATATATATATATAATAATACTATATATATATATATATCATAATATATTATATTATATATATATATATATATTATTATATATATATAATTATATATATATATATATATATAATATATATATATATATGATACTATATTATCATCAACCTTTGCACCCCAATGAAAATCCCTGCCTACGCCCATGACTCTTATATTTATATGAATCTATTTGCCGCTACCGTGGCTCAAACGGTAGAGCGATGGAGTCGCATGGCAGGGTTGAGGGTTCGAATCCTAGTTCGGATCCTAGGTAGAAATTACCTAGAGAAAGTTCCCCTCCTTGATAGGGGTATGCCAGTGAGGTGTGAACTTTGAAAAAAAAAAAATTATGAAATGATTTACCGATTATATTATGTATCATTAATATGGAAAGTTAACAACTGAAATAATAAACAAAATTTTCAAGCCATTTCCGACCCATGTTTTGTAAAAAGATTTGTTTGTTAACAAAGTATTCTTCCGCGCAACCCGCCCGTTTAATTCCCGAAATCGAGGATTTAACAACGGGCGCCTGACTTGTGACGTTGTACGTTGACGTAGAAGTGGCGCAAAACGGGGCTCTGGAAACGAGCAGTGTGCGGCCTGTGTGCCAGCCGGGCCTGCCAGTCGGCTTCTGGAAACGCACTTATATAGAAGTTCCTACCGGTCTTCAACACCAAGTTTAAAAAGGCTTTTTTTCAGGAAGCGGTAACGTGTTTGAGGATAGAGATGAGTTTACTTCCAATGCAATGGGAGAGCAACTTACTTTTTCTACACACAACATTATCAAAATTCAAATAAATTCATTATAAGTAAACATTTTAATCAAACATTTGTTAAACATTTTTAAATAACATTTTGCTTAAACAGTTTGTTAATATGTTGTTTTTGTAGTAGTGGAGATTTTGTTATAAATGTTCTTTTTAATTAATTAATAATAATAATAATAATATAATAATAATAATAATAATAATAATAATACCTGTAAATTCATTATTTATTCCCAATATTTTACGTATTTTTTTTTTTTTTTTATCATTATTTTTTTTTTGTATTTCTTTTAGACCACTTTTGTTCGAATTAAATTAATCCTAGCTATTTCTAATTAAATGCATAAGTATAGTATTCATCTACATAAATAAGGTAATTCATTCAATGTTTGTTTCAAGTCATTTTTAATAAATAATAAATAAAATAGTAATAATGGAGAATATAATCAGTAATATAAAAACTAATATATAT
>JABUQX010088520.1:0-16180 GCA_015478945.1 Trachelipus rathkii
AAAGTACATGAAATACAACTATTAATATAATATAATTTAACTGAGAAATATATATATAGCTGAGCTATTTAAGAACGGAGATACACAACGCACACGTATAAAACATGAACTAGGTATAAACACTAGGAGCGACTAACACAACTACCATATATAATATATAATACAGTTTGTATATATATATTATATTAATTATATATATATATATATATTATTAATATATATATATATATATATATATTATTAATATATTAATATATATATATATATTATATATATATAAATATATATATATATATATATATATATGAAAATATAATATAGATATATTAATATTAATAATAAAATGTATATAATATATATATATATATTATAATATATATATATAATATTAGATATAATATATTTAATATAATGAGCTCCTATTTATTACTCTAAAAAGTTGAGTCCTAACAATAACTTAGCAAATATATTTATCTGAAAGGTTTTAGTAAATCATCAGTATTATATAAAATAAGCAATTAGACTATAGCTATATATATATATTATATTAATTATATCAGTGTCACGTAGTTAAATAGTTAGATAGACCTGAGTAGTATTACAGTGCTCCATTTCATATTTATTTAAGAAAAATAATTTAGAGGGTAATTATAAATATTTATCAAACAATATTGGATAAATTTCATATTTGAAATTTGTGATTCTATAAATCAAGTATATAAATCACATGATATGAAATTATATTAAATACTATATCTAAATAATCTTAATAGAAATATAAAACAAAAAAATGTTCTTTTTATGCTGGTGAATAGGATTCATATTTCATATACTGACTATTAGCCGTACTTTATAAGGTTAGTCGTATGTACTGAAATAAAATGAGGTCCTATGTTTGCAATTGAGAATTATAGGGACAAGGTAGCGTAAGCATCATGCCGTGCGTGCGTCGTTATGAATGTTGATTCTATATTTATATTTATTATATGTAGTACTAATTTATTGTTAATATTTTTATCTTATTAAATTAACCTAGCATATAATCTAAGATCATGGTGAGACAGAAGGAATTTTCACGACTTTCTGAATCTCGGAGTTCACATTTTATGTAACTCAACAAGCTGGCCAGGACCTATATACTGAGTAGCCTTATTTTTGAGCCCAATTTTAACCCTTTTTTGACCTTTATTTGGCTATGAGACCCTTTATTTTGCCTTGACCTTTTATTGGCCTTAGACTCCCTTGACCGAAACCTATTATGAGACCTTTTTAATGAGCCACCCCTAATTTCTAGATTAACCCTAATTATATATTTTTATGGGCACCCCAAATTTTATTGGCAACGTACACTATATATTTTATAGAACCCTTTCGAAGAAAAGTAGGTCGCTCAATCAGGTTTGCGGTATTATGAGAACCGTTTGTATATTAATTACACCCATATACCCACTAATTATTTACGAGCACCCCCTAAAATTGATGATGTATAACAGGAGAGACCCAGAGAGAGGGCACCGAGTATGAGATGGAGAGGCCCGCACAGAGATAGAGTATGATGTAGAGAATCTGAGTACGCATTATGAGGGAGAGCTAATTGAAGATGACCCACTATGACAGCCAGTTATCTGAGATGTGCTACGTGTAACACATGAGTGGTTTGTGTTTTTTTTTCTCCCTCGTTTTGTGAATTATCATAAAATACGTGTTGTTGTTACTACTGATTTAAAATTATTTTTGATCTATTATTAATAATTTTAAAAATAGAAGTAATTGTCGATTATTTGCCAAAAACAAACAGCAGTGTGGAGAGATCTTTCTTGCCTTAAAAGAATTAAATCTTATACGAGAACTAACGATGAGTTATGAAAAGATGGCTATATGATGTTGCGAAACATGTAAAAAGATGAGTAGCGCGAGAGTTCCAACCTCATGACGAAAAAGGAAATTTCTTGTATGATGAAGCAACCATTCGATCTTCCATGGACTGTCAATTTTTATCTCTCTCCTACAGAAATTAAGAGTAGATAAGATCTTGCCAGAGTCGTGGTCTACATATTTGGACACAGCACGGAGAGTAATATATCCACCTGTGTGTGTACACTCACCCTTCTCAGGTACACTTCCACATGGTGAGATACAACATATTTTTGGCCCAACGGTAAATTTTCGACCAACTCCTTTGGTCTTCCATGGTCATTTTTTGCCCTATGTAAATTTTCGTAACCAATTAATACGCTTTTGAGTATTTACACATGGGTCTATTTGGACTCACCATGGTAATTTTTGATCTATACTTTAGGGCTTAAGCTCACATTTTTGTGTATGTCTATTACCTTGTTATGATACCCAATCTGATATGTCGATCCTTAACCTTATTAACATAATTACCATGAGGGTCATTTTATTGGAGCTACTCACGGTTAATTATATTTATTAGTCTTCCTTTAGGTGAGGCTTAGACTTCCATATTTTTATTTGAGACGATCCTTTACGGCTTGGTTGATACATGATATTTCGTGACCTTATTAAGACCTTGCCATAATATATATATATATATCAATGTCCGTATCACCATTTTTGATACACCAACACCAGTCTAAGCTCTTAGACTGGGCTCTCTACGATGTGAGTATCTCATACAACCACCGTTAAAGATAGATTCTATATAGTGTGTCTTAATTTAAGTTGAGTTCTATATGAATATTAAGATGATGCCAGGTATGCGTGCCTAAGAGAGTGAGATGCCAATTGACGATGCCTCAATTAGAGTGTCACCAAGTGAGGTGCCATATTATATAAGAGATGTCAAAAAGAACCCTTATCCTAAAGTATGAGAGGCCAACAATTAGTGCCCAACTGAGTGCCACTTATTTTCAAGCCTTTTCTAGCCTCTACCTGAGCCTAGAATAATAGCCGATTAATATGGGTGTCTCCCCTAAGTTTAATAAAGTAATGGGATTCGGAATTGGTGTATATAACATAACTGCTAGGATGGCTTCCACTACTATTGATAGTATTTTAAGTCTTTTTACCATAACACTTATACACACATATGAACACTTTAGATAAGTCGCTTACATAACTTACTCCATAGGGACAGCATTACATATAAGAGAAGAGACCATAGAGAGCGAAGTTACAGAACTCACAACGCACACACAGCGCACAGAGTAGCACAACGTAACACTTAAACGTACGACACTGCAGAATATGATGATTGAGTGCCAAGTCAAACTGATAAGATGCCTCCGAGCGATTAATGTATCTCAAGCAATAAAATGCCTCAGCAGTTATAGATCCATGCAACTTTTGAATAGCTCGCATCATAGAAATGGCCTCAAGCAGATGGAAGATGAGCGCAGAGTATGCAATCTTGTGCAAGAGAATTCAGCACATATTGAGAGATGTGACTCTAATAGCAATCTGTATGGAATAATTATTGAGATCTACCATCGTGACTCTTTGATGATTAACTCAAAAATAAACTTTGATTGATAAAAATTCACCTATACTTGGAAATTATCGACACCGATACCAGTATTCTTATATTATAGTTATATCATCCACAATACCATTAAGATAGCAGTGTAGTGTTACCAATTAATGTTCTATAGGCATCTATATATGGTATTCATACAAAATATTTAATTTTATATATATATATATTAATAGAGCTATACCGCAGTAGCATAGCATGATCCTCCGCGTGAAAAGTCCCACGATCACCGCAACCCTGCACATGGTAGCGTTCCGTCACGCGTCCCACGAGTCAGCCTGAGTACGTGCGCCAGCAGCGCAATATTTTCCGCACGTAATATACAGACCGCCTAGCGTGCGCCCGACAGTGCGACAATATTATTCTCAGCATAACCGTCTGAGTCCACGTCAGTGCGTCCACCGCCCAGTAACGCAAAATTTCCACGCACGCGAACTGAGAAATTAAATGATATATCTAAATGTAAATTTATCAAAAAGAATTTTATCTTTTCAAAATAATATATCCTAACAACTACTTTACAAATTTACTAATTTGAAGAATTTTTACGAAATTATTTTAATTAAAGATCGCAATACTTAACATACTTTGAAGAGTAAATCAGTAATCAAATAGAAGGTTGTTTTAACTCATAGGGATTTATAGTATGCTTTGTTGTTAACTGATTTTACTGCTTTAAAAACTCATGTTTTACTGCTTAACTTATATGCTTATCTGCTTTAACTTTCTGCTTACTCGCGACTTGTAGATCTCTGCTTTACTCGCGCTTCTAGCATCACAATGTTTTAACTGTTAACTTTCCTGCTTTAACTGGCTTTAAGACACTGTCTACTCCTATCTAACTGTTTTATCACATATCATTATTCATTAATCATATATGATTTTTATATCTCTGTTGTTACTTTACTAAGCTATAATTTATTCCGAGTAAATATAATATAGTGTGATTTAATTCATTTTTTTCTTTATTTTTGTGGAATATTTCATGGAATTTTAATTGGAGTTATATAATTATTTATATCATGCGTATATGCATAATCATGAGTGACTATATTAATATAATATAAAAAAAATAAAAAGTAAAAAAAAAAATAACAACAAAAAATATAAGAACATTAAAAAAAAAATAAAATACACATATTCTACGAGTATAAAATCTAGAAAAGCTACGAAAGAGTATATATATATGTATAACATAACATTGAGTAATCTACTTCTTGAGAGAGCATTTGAGAGCATTGCGACTGAAGAGTAAAAATGCGCTAATTAAAAAAAACAAATAAATAAAATTAACACACATTTAAAGAGAATTAGGGCACTATTGTGATTGAAGAGTGGGACACGTGTTCGAGGAGACATTACGGTGATCCATACATGTTCATTAGTAATGAGAGCTGGATATCACGTACAGCTGTGGTAATAGTGTATTAAATACAAGACGCAATTTATGGCTGATTGCTCGAATTGCAACAGTATTTTCGAGGAGAGAAGCGAACAGGGGAGAGGTACTGTTTTGATCACATAACCGCCCCCGTAGCGTGTAGAAGGAGATTGAGAAGGAGAGGAACTCCGCCTGTTTTAGCGACGACCCAAAATATGCTTTACTACAAAGAAGAAACGGAGTTTTAACACGCGTAACCATAAACGATGAGTGGATGGGGGGACAAATTTATTTGTCACCTAGCAACGGCATCAGTATCTGGTATTTCACCCAGGGAATATGGTCGGCGAGAGACGCCAATATCCAGAGCACGGCTTGCCCAATAAACTGAGGTTGTCATTAGTAATGACATCTCTAAATGCACAAATTGAATTTGCGAAAACTAGCTAGAAGGCGTTGCATACTCATTCTTAGTTTTACCAACCATAACAAAATGAGCATACACACTGTTATGATATTACAAGTATACGCACATAATTAATATTTTAACTATACAGTCAAAGCAAGTCACAATAATGGCGGATATGCGTTATAATTTTGCGTTAAACACATCAGTATTTCACCTTCATAATTGTCTATGAGTTACCTATAAGAAGAGACATATATTAACAAATGAATTCATTTAATTTTTAATTTTGTATATTTTTTTTTACATGGCAATCCTCACAACATATGATATTCTTCACTAGAATCCAGAAATGAGATTGTCTTTCTCGCTGTATTGACAAATAAGTTTGTATAAAGTTATGTGTGTAGATAATACTTCGACCCCCACGGTTAATTTGATGTGTGAACTTCACCCCAAAACATTCTTTTTACTTGACTTTTCATTGTAGTTTGTTGTCACTTTCCCGCGCTAACCTAAACATATTTCTGGTACACAGGAGCCAATATCCAGGCGAAGTCTTAGTATACTTCTTTACTGGTAACGCTGTGTATATAGATTAAGTGCTGTCTATGATGTGATAAATGTGGTAATTTTTAGTGGCCTTCTTATATATCAAAGAAGTGCAAGAGCTGAATAACTCATATTCCTATGATAAAAATAACGTAAACTAATTATTAGAGGATGATGAATATATCTATCCAGTTGATGTAAATTAGTGAAGTCTGTTTAAATGTTATTAAAAAAGAATTCATGGATACCTGTGTCTTAGACATAAGTGAAATGTAGAATGACATCTGTATATATTATACGATTACACCAGTATATAAGAAACTACATTAAAAAACTCTCCTTCAATATAAATAAAAATTACTGAATAAATATAAAAAGAAAGTTAACTATATATTATTATATATAATTATTATATAACAATGCATAGGAATAATTTCAAAAGTTAATCTCTATAATACATTATGAGATTTTTTTAATTTAGGATAATGATAATAACATAATAACTTAACAAAGAAAAAGAGCATAGATAGAGTTATGCATGATGAGGGAGCCGAAGACAGCACGAAGCATGCAGAGTAGAGAGTAGGAGATGGAGTATAGATAGAGAGATTAGTAGGAGCAGCATGAGATAGAAGCAGATCAGAGAGAAGGATGAAGTGAAAATGAAGTAAGTAACTTTTCTAGCTCAATGGTACTAAACAGCACGACGAGTGACACGATTAAAACTTCATCCTTTATATATAAAATTATACTAAGTACGAGGTTGCTGTACGCGCCGTATTTCTTTCATATCAAATTTATTCGTGCGATTTCCTGGGTGAACGCAAATTTCGTACCCGCGATTTTTCGTATTTTTGCTTTTCTATAGATTAAATGACACGCAAACTAGGTAGCAGGAGTTATGATGTTTAACGTTCCATTTTTCTCAGAAGGCTAGACTTCGAGTGCCTATTATTTCCTCACTATAATTATATACATTGAAATACTTCATCACATATCTGGGCATATGAGTCACTATCTAATTCTGGATTAGACCACGTTCATGTTTAGTGCCCATACCACTCTGGAGAAATTATACACTCTTGAAGAACATGACCTAAGGTCAATGGCATAATATATTTATCCAATGAATTTTTTCACATAAATATACCTATGATCCAAAACCACCCGTATCCTCTGACTATTACTTTAAATTCTACTTTTATAAAATCATTAGATAAGTTCTTTCGTCTCTTTATCACGTTATATCTCAACTATAAAACTTGCACTACACTTTATATTAAAACGCCATTACCTTATTTAAATGTATCTACTTATATTTTAAAAATGAACTGTCAAAAAACTAATATTGGGTAACGCGGAGCTATTCATTACCCTGTCCTATCTACACTATCTGATTAAACGCACTCTGAGACTAGTAATTAATATTAACAACAGACTACTCAAGCTTTTATTATATACATCAAATATTATACTTATATTATGTTAGATATTATCTAGAATACATTTATATAGTATTAATATATTTATCTATGATTATGTTTTATTTATTAGACATAGTCTTAATAATATATTATTAATATAAGAAAGTCGTACTAACATAATCATATTAGTACTCACACTAGTTTGTAATAATCCTATATATTACACAGTACATAGATCACAAGATAATCTATTGAGCTAATAATATAAAGCTGAGAAGTGTTAATAACAGATTACTAAATTTATAAATATTATACAGACACTATATATACTATATACGTGTAATACAATAATTACCTAAGATTCATATATAGTGAGTGAAGTAACTAGATAGAGAAGTGACCTATAATATCCACATACTATTCATGTCGCTAGTTATATGTTTTTTACCGAGAATGAGAGTGACATATGCACAGTAATTACAATCACTCAATAGATCTTTACAAGACTTGCTCACCTGAGAGCATTTATCCATGGGCCTGACAGGTATATAATTTACGAGCGCGCGTAGACCGGATATAACGTCTTTATTATTGATATATATATATATATCACCTTAAACTTTGATAAAGATTAATTAACTTCGTAATTGTTGAAAAATAATTATGATCATATAGATATATGATTATATAGTAGAAAAATATGACACTGGAAAGCGAGAGCTTTCTATGCTGAGTATTACCCAATAATATACCACATTATTTAGTTGATAATTATGGATTAGCAGCTCACATTAAGTAATACCACACTTCACAGTATCCCTTCTCATATCAACTAATCAAGATCACGTATTGACTATGCAGAGAACACAAGGATAATACTATTTGTTGAATATTAAACCCACATGGATAAAACATTAAGATGGAACGGAAAGAAGTAAAAATAAAAAAATAATAAAATAAAAACAAAAAACCTAAATATATAGAGAAAGAGATAGTAAGCTATGCGATCAAAATACCTAGCAATAATGCTGACATGCGAAAGAATACTAGTTATTGTGATCCTGCACAATACTGTTCGGAGGATTCTGACACACATAATGAAAATGAATTATTATAAAAGAAAGGAAAAAACAAAATATAAAGAAATTAGAATAATGATTGACGTATAGAGTATAATTAAGTATTATATCGAGTTAATTACTAGTGTATTAACTATGAAGGCCGTCTTCCTTATTTTGAGTAGTGAGACATTATTTCTATGAGTTAGACAATAGAACACGGTACGGACACACATACCACTGACTTGGAGAATCGTGGACGAGTTATGAGTTAGATTCTTTGCTATTTGTGTTCTTTATTTAGTGATAGCAATGAATTTAGTTCATGCCCAAGGGATATATTACAATACTCAATGATCGGTGTGTGCAGGAATCTGATGTTCATTCACCGATATGGCAGGTCTTTGCAGTGGGGGTCCTCACGACCATTCTTACGAAGCTTAAAATCCTTAGGAAGATATCTAAGCAGGCTAGGAGACTTCATTAAATTTCCAGCCCCCCAACTGGAGGGTCTCTCTCTCTCGGACGCATTAGAGAGGCGCTCGCATTCTTTGTAGATTAACTCTTGATCGCGTCGTTAACGCACTGGCGGAGGTTCATACCTCAGCCTCAATCCCTCTACGGGTGTATGGAGAGACGTCCCCATGCAACCTCGCTGCACCTCGTCCCGAGCTCAGAGGTCACCCCCTTCTGATTCACTAATTGCCATGGTGCTGAAACGCTCACAGTTCAACACGCTTTTGTACAAATTAAATATCTAAAATCTACAGTATAATTACTTATTTGACAACGCTCAATGAACAGATATAAAAATTAAATTGAATTATTAAAATCAAATAACTCTTTAGAATAGTTCATGTATTATATAGTTAATTAAATTGTCTTAATAATGAACAAATACGAAATAAACTCAAATTATAAATAAATATAAACTATTTATATACAAATAATTATTTAACTTCATATTATTCCAGGGGATTTTGAAGATTTATCATAACAGAGATAATATTTACTCATTTATCCCTTTTTATAATGATAATTAATTAATTAATATGATATAAATTAGATGATTTTAAATTAAAACTTACTATTGTACACGTGTTCTGGTCCCAGATACACTTGTATACATTTTAAGATGGTTAACAATAGTAATAGCTGATGAAAATATATATTCCGTTATTGCTTCTAACTATCAAAGAAAACAGTAAATATATCTCTATAATCTCTACTTATTCTTCTTATTACTCTCTTTTAATTAACTGTCCTTTTTGCTGCAACATTTATCACCTACCGTAATAATTTTATTGAGCAAGTATAAATCCAAATATGTATAACTATTTCATAATGATCGCTGTGAGAGTTATTTCTATTGTAGTATATTGGAGGATTATAAGATTGTTTTTTTTAACAAGTGTCTTCGGAATATAATAAAATATTCTTTCTGCACAGAATTATATTCCACAATCTATGTTAAAATATTTCATATTCCAAAGCCATTCCCACGAATGTGTATAATTGCTCTACCGATCCCGAACATGATTATGTTGTGTTAAGTTTTAAACCAAAATATTTATCTATCATATTTATATCATATTTATATATACTGTTGTCTTAATTTATATATTATTAATATATATTAATATAAATTATATATATTAATACATTATTATATATCATTTAATTTGAAAATTGAAGGGAATTATAATAACAACAAATGAGATGGGTGTCAATATATAATAGATAGAATGAAACGAGATGAGGAAGGTTTATAGATTAAGTTTATAGATAATATAAACAACAATATATAATAATATCAATCTGAGAAAGAGCCACTAAATAAATCGGTTATATGGGGGTTAATCAAAACACTAGGTTTGTGACACTTATATTATATAATACTATAGTGAAAGTGACCTACCAGACTAGTAATAGCTTGTGAGAGTGTTATGAATTATTAGAGGTGTGACTCTGAGATATAGAATGAAGAGTGGAAAAGTAAGAAGAGTTAGAAGTAATTAGCATTAATTACGGTCGCTATACATAAGTAAGATTATACATGTATAATAGAAATAACCAGAAAAATTAAAGTGCTTACGTAATATTATACCACTAGCACAGAAATAAAAGACCACTTATAATAAATTCTACAGTAAGACTTAAGCCACAAGAGCTAAGCCATAACTCTATATTAGCAAGTTACGCTACTAAAGGTTAAACTTATATAACCGCATCTAAATTGTAGATTAACTAGATTATATTTACAACTGCTTATGACTAGCGTATTAGTAAGTATAATCTGATATTAATTGATAATTTAGTAGATAATTTTGCGATTTACATATAGTGCGAGTTATGTACATTGAGTTAGTATATCTCATTCTATGTATAGATACATATTGTGGTTATGTTGAACACGTATATTAAATAGATAAGTAATAAGATTATTTAAAGTTATCTAGTTGCATGATCCACTAATTAGTTCAGTACGTTACTTTCCAGCGGCGGTATGAAATTGATATTTGGGAGTCATTGGCAGTGAGTAGCACCCGCAGGGAGACGGAGCGCTTATAAATGCGAGTGAAATATTATTAGTGAGCAACTCAAGGATTGTCGAGAAGCTGCGGAGTTCTAAAGGGTGCCGGAGTAACGGTGCCTTAGGGTTCAGGAAGCGAGGCATGACTTTATATTATCTGCGGCCTCTGTACACGGTAGGGGGTCATCACGTACCCTAAGGCGCGCGCGGCGGGGATACGTACCTACTATGTACCTGAGGGTTGTCGTAGAGTATTTGGGACAACATTTTCGAGTGGACACCGAGAGTGATAGGATCCTGAGTGCGGCCGAATACCAGTTGCGTGTGTTATAAGATATTTGTAAGTTCCAACCAGGTTTAGAGAAGTTCCATGTATCTACATATAAAGTATGAATGTAATTAAACGACTCAGAAATATACCGGATATAAAGAGGCACCAGTGGTAGACGTGATAGACACATATCACATATAGAGAGTATGGATTTGATCAATTATTACAATAAAATAGATCTAGAAACAGCGCAAAGCGACTCTTTAACAAAAGTTGGATGGTTTTTGAGGAGGTTGACAGCGGTTTCTTCCCCAATTGTATTCCTTATCCGGGTTAGGAACTCACTTGGCAGTTCGTTTGCTCGCATTGTTTCATTGATGATGTCACGAATGTTTGAATCCTTGGCGGATATATAGTTTATTTTTATTGCTTTCAACAATTCTTTATAGGTGTTCTGTTTGATAGGATATTTAATGAAGAGCCAGAGATGAATTGGAAGTAGTGGAGCTATTAATCTGATTTTTTCTTGTACACTTTTTATTTTATAAAGTCTAAAAATGACGTTCACTGCCTTGAACCAATTCGAACTGTCCCCTTCATCAAATTTGGGTAATTTAATTGGACACACAAACTTGCTTTGAGTCTGGCGGATTGGTACGCGTGTGTTTGCGTGGTGAGGTTGGTTGCTTTCAGAGGCAAGGCCAGATGGCTCCCCATTTTCTCTGAGGGGTTGAGCGAGTTGGGGGGAGAGAGACTTCCCCTTCCCTTTATTTCCTTTTGAAGAATTTTTCGTTTGAGTTCGAAGAGTTAGTTTTTTGGTGGAGACCATTGTTCTATAGGCTCGAATTACTGACTATATTTATTGAGTCGATTTTGAGTCGGACTTAGGCGTCTGGTGACTAAGCCTAAAATATAGGGCTTGGTTTGAACTCTCAAATTTTCGAAATAGCCAACGGTTTTTCTGTTGCTATCCGAATGTTCTAACAACGACTTTTTTTTTCTTATTATTAATGAGGTTAATAAGAGGCTTAATTCTTCACGTTATTATTTTGACTCAAATAATTAATTTAATTGTCAAATATCACACTATTTAAGCACTTAAATACGCAAAAGTAACGGATTTTTTTTTTTTTTAATATTCGTAAATTTTACACAGTATCTGACTCCAAATTAGGGGGATTCTATGGGGTCACTCTGGGGTCACCAGAGATGTATAGGCCAGAATCACTCTGGCTATCTAATGATTAATGAAAACTCATTCATTAACCGGGGGATTGATTAAGAGGTACTTCTGCGTAGTGGCTTTATTATGATAGTGATATGATATTGACAGATATGGTTTTCAATCAAATAAGTAAATAGGATATTACTAGGCACAATACGTTGTTAGAAATACTATAAATCACACGTAAAACTAACAATAAGAGATTGGGCACGAATACCTATTCTAAAGCGACCTCAAGGCGTGAGATCCTAAATAATACTCCTCCCGAGCTATCTTGGCAGTGTCCCTTGTTGGGCTCTTCCACCAATCATAGCTCTTTGTTTTGGCGTCCTTTCCTTGGGTGGGGGGAAGACGCCAAACAATCAAGCTTTATACAGAATACAGTATGAGATTATGAAGTGGTTCACCATGAATTTAAAATGGTATGCAGGAGACTTGCAAGTAGCTTTTGTCTCACAAAGATTCTCTCTCGTATTTCGACCTCGTATTTCAGCTTATATATATATATATATATATATATATATATATATATACATCTCGATGCACATATAAAAATACACAAAAATACTCTATATATATATATATATATATATATATATATATATATATATATATATATATATATATATATATATATATATATATTGATAAAAATAACCCCTAAGTAATTTCACACACTCTGCTGGATTGAACCTGGGCCCTGTGATGATCATGGCGTTTGACGAGCATGCCACGATGGACTAAAAGAAGAACGCGAGAAATGTTTCTGTAGTGAATATATCACCCACCAAACAGAATCCACAACGCGCTCTTCCCGCCCACACGGGTGTAGGGTCAAACAGAGCACCGCACAGAGTGAAATACTTATTCTTATTAACTGGGGAATATAATGTATTGATAAGATAACTGCTCATCCTTCTACACCTCACAGCAGTGTGATAGGTATTGATAAAAATAACCCCTTAAGTAATTTCGCTGGAATTGAACCTGGGCCCTAGCAGATGACCGCGTAAGTGTTTGACGACCACGCCACGATGGACTAAAAGAAGAACGCGAGAAATGTTCCTGTAGTTAATATATCAAGCACCAAACAGGAACCACAACGCGCTCTTCCCGTCCACACTCGGGCGTAGGGTCAAACAGAGCACCGCACAGAATGAAATACTTATTAACCGGGGAATATAATGTATTGAAAAGATAACTGCTCATCCTTCTACATCTCACCGCAGTGTGATAGGTAATTTGATCCTGCTGGGATTGAACCTGGGCCCTAGCAGATGACCGCTTAAGTGTTTGACGACCACGCCACGATGGACTAAAAGAAGAACGCGAGAAATGTTCCTGTAGTGAATATATCACCCACCAAACAGGAACCACAACGCGCTCTTCCCGTCCACACTCGGGCGTAGGGTCAAACAGAGCACCGCACAGAGTGAAATACTTAATAACCGGGGAATATAATGTATTGATAAGATAACTGCTCATCCTTCTACACTTCACCGCAGTGTGATAGGTATTGATAAAAATAACCCCTTAAGTAATTTCACCTTGCTGGGATTCAACCTGGGCCCTAGCAGATGACCACGTAAGTGCTTGACGACCACGCCAAGATGGACTAAAAGAAGAACGCGAGAAATGTTCCTGTAGTGAATATATCACCCACCAAACAGGAATCACAACGCGCTCTTTCCGTCCACACTCGGACGTAGGGTCAAACAGAGCACCGCACAGAGTGAAATACTTATTAACCGGGGAATATAATGTATTGATAAGATAACTGCTCATCCTTCTACATCCGTTCACTGCAGTGTGATAGGTATTGATAAAAATAACCCCTTAAGTAATTTAACCTTGCTGGGATTCAACCTGGGCCCTAGCAGATGACAACGTAAGTGCTTGACGACCACGCCACGATGGACTAAAAGAAGAACGCGAGAAATGTTCCTGTAGTGAATATATCACCACCAAACAGGAATCACAACACCCTCTTCCCGTCCACACTCGGGCGTAGGGTCAAACAGAGCACCACACAGAGTGAAATACTTATTAACCGGGGAATATTATGTATTGATAAGATAACTGCTTCTACACCTCTAAGTATTGGCTGTACAGGAAATGCAATCCTGAGTTGCCTAGCAGTAGACAAATGTTCTATCTTATTGCTGTGTATTTATTGTATTAATTAAAGTATCGGTATCGGCACCTAAAAAAATAGAGTATCGGTATCGGTCTCTTTTCTGGTATCGGTACTTCCCTTATATATATATATATATATATATATATATATATATATATATATATATATATATATATATATAGTTATATATATATATATATATATATATATATATATATATATATATATATATATATATATATATATAAGTAGTTTGAGGCCATATTGAATCCCCGAAATATTGGTAAAAATATTGATATTTTGGATATCGATACTGTATCGATTATTTGGCATACTGTTTTCTGAGACTGATTTTGGCACCCCTTCGAAAAAGGGGTGCGCCAGTCGGTTGCGCAGCAACCGTCGTACGTGTCCCCCCTTAGTTTTTGGCCCCCCTTGGGGGTTTGGCCCCCTTTGCTGCTTGGCATTGATTATTTTGGTATCGATACGATATTTGTTGCGATTATTTTGCATTTCATAAAGGTAAGGGAGGGATTAAGTGGGATTAAATCGAGTTCATGTAGATACCTGCCGTAGGTACCTGTCCTAACTTGAGCTCGTGTAGGTACCTGTCCTAACTTGAGCTCATGTAGGTACCTGTCCTAACTTGAGTTCATTTTATTTCCATCCACACACACACCTACACACACACATACATAGACACATACACACACATACACATACATACCTAGACACACACACCTACCCTATACACACATACATACAAACAAGCACACACATACACACACACACGAACCCACCCTCACCATCCCCGCCCTAGACACATACACCCACACACACATAGACGCATACACACATACCTAGACACATACACCCACCCTATGCACACATACAAACAAACACACACAAACACACACACCCTTGTCATCGATTATTGGTCCGATTATTTCCTTCGATATTTTAATGTTGGCTCAGATTTGATGGCTCAGATTTATTGATGGTTCAATACACTTTGATGGTTCAAAATATATATATATATATATATATATATATATATATATATATATATATATATATATATATATATATATATATATATATATATATATATATATATATATATATATATATATATATATATATATATATATATATATATATATATATATATATATATATATATCATTGTACAACCAGGCATCGCCGTAAGGAGTGTCCTATGAGATCCACAGGAGTGCCAGATGAGTGCCAGATAGTGCCAACTGAGTGTCAGATAGTGCCAAGTGAGTGCCATATAGTGCCACTTTTTTCAAGCCTTTTCTAGCCTACCCTGATCATAGAATAGCCCTAATATTGGTGTCTACCCCTAGGTTATAAGGTATGAGGAATCGATTGGTGTATATTATAAGTTGCTAGGATGCTTCCTAGTATGAGTTAGCCTTTTCTAGCCTACCCTGATCATAGAATAGCCCTAATATTGGTGTCTACCCCTATGTTATAAGGTATGAGGAATCGAATGGTGTATATTATAAGTTGCTAGGATGCTTCCTTTTCTAGCCTTTTCTAGCACGCCATATCCTACGTCATAGAATACCCCTAATATTGGTGTCTACCCCTATGTTATAAGGTATGAGGATTCGATTGGTGTGTATTATAAGTTGCTAGGATGCTTCCTTTTTCTAGCACTTCTAGCACGA
>JABUQX010088521.1:0-10000 GCA_015478945.1 Trachelipus rathkii
AAACACACACACACTTTACTAAACACAGAACATAATAACAATAATAACAATAACGCCAAATAAGATAAAGATAAACTTTCAACCGGGAGCACTTTCAAACACGTCCACACTCCACAAGAATAAAAACACAATATATATATATTATATATTTATATATATATAATATATATATATATATATATATAATATATATATATAAATATATATATATTATACTATATATATATATAGTAATATATATATATGCCATGTATTTTCTTGGGCAGTCCATAATTGCTCTTTTCTTTTATACTTCTTTCCGGAAGGGATTTTTAATTGCATAATTCCTGCATAAATTCGTTTTCTCTGCTTCCGTTGAAGAAATATACCTTCTTCTTTTTATGTTTTAATTCAAGTTGCTTTTCGCTGTGCCTTTTAATAGAAAAAATGCATTTAAGATGCCGCGATTAGGTAGTAATTATGATATTGAGTAGGCCTTGAGTTTAAAACGGTGGTGCTACACCTTAAATAATTCAGAGTTTCTTTTTGCTATTTTAAAAGTTTTATTAAAGCCAGTGATGTCCAGAAGATTTGTATTTGGGGCATGAAGGCGCACCAGAAAACCTTTCGCGTGAATTTGCAAGAAATAGGATTTAAAGATTCTATTAGATTTCCCATTGGGTTAAGAAAAGTCTCACGAGCAACTGCATTGGGAACATGGGTCCGTGACAAGTTTTCAAAACTATAGATATTGTACTAAAGAAGGAAACTTCCAATCAAAATGGGAACGTGTTTGGACTGATGAAAGGCGGTGGATGTTGACATATATCGAAAGTTATGGCTTCGGCTTTGGGTTGGTTATTCAAACGAGAGATTTTCATACGAAGATTACTTAACAAATCTTGGACGATGAATGTTCGAAATACTGGAAGCTACTTGCCCCGTAAGAGTCCTACAATATTTGAGTTTCTGAACTCGTTTCCAAGTTCGGGCGAGAGAGAAGTGTATGACAGAGATGGTTCGTGCGATAATTAAGAAAATGACATTAATGACATCTTTAAAATATTATTTAATCATAAATGATCCGTTAAATTATGTGGTATAATAATGATAAAAGGGTGGGAAGAGGAAAAACATTTTTGGGTCAATATCTCCGTGAGTGTTCTGGATATTTTTTTCAGCGATGAAGCGTCACTTCGAGTAAGCGCGCAACCGCTGATGCAACTAACGTTCAAGCGCGTATGCGTCTTGATGCCACACGAAATTTAGGTTAGATAATATGATTAATATCATTCTTATTTTTATATTATTATACATTGGTTATTATTGATTATTATCATTGTCACATTATTTTATTTACTGATTTTTGTTAGTTTTATCACTGTCTTGTTATTAATTTGTTGGTACTTATTTTATTATTAAAATTACATTATAAATTATTTTCAAATCTTCTTTTTATTTAGTTACACTGTTATTGCGTTTGATATTTTTTATTGTTTTTTTCTAAATAATAAATACATAATAATAATAATAATAATAATAATATAATAATAATAATAATAATAATAATAATAATAATAATCAATAATATAATAATACATAATAATAATAGATAATAATAATGGTTCTTTTTTATTTAACTCAGAATTCAAAAAAAAAAATAAAAAAATAAAATAAATTAAAAAAAATAATAATAATAATAATAATCATAATAATAATACTAATAATAATTAATAATAATAATAATATCAATAATAATAATAATAATAATAATAATAATCAATGATAATAAATAACAATAATAATAATATAATAAAATAATAATAATAATAATAATAATAATAATAATAATAATAAGTTAATAATAATTAATAGATTTATTATTAATAATAATAATAATAATAATAATAATAATAATAATAATAATAATAATAATAATAATAATAATAATAATAATAATAATAATAATAATAATAATAAATAAATATAAATAATAATAATAATAATAATAATAATAATAATAATAATAATAATGAATAATAATAATAATAATAATAATTCTAAAACTAAATTTTGTCTTTAATCATAAAAAAATTCACAACAATTATCTAAATTAAATAATCCATAGCTAATCTTTTTATATTTTTGGGAGAAGTAATTCAAATTATTGATGATTCGATAATACTCCTTGACACTGCTGATGATGATCTTTTGATTTAATTTGCTGAGACACTTTCAATCATGCGACTCATCCTTGGAAAATGCTGAAAGGGTGCGCTGTTAACCCCTTAAGTCCTAGAACTATTTTTATACTGATTTATTCTCTTCTGTGATTCTTTCTCTATTTAGGTCATACATGAAATTTTATATTCACAACTACGGATAATTTTCAATTATCAGTCCTTTGATGGTGTTGTCATAGTTAAATTCGACGCAAACATTGAAAAGTTGAAGCATTGAAGAAAAAATGTCAACTTTGAACTTGCTACAAAATTGTAATTAATTTTCAGATATCTTTCCCCAAAAAAAATTTTGACTTAATTTCAATGAGGGCATGTTGAAAATTTTGATAGGAAGACAATTTTTTCTACTAAAGTTTTTGTAATTTTTTACTTTTGACTTCATCTGAAAAGTATAAAGAACTTCAAAATAAATGGATATATTTTGAATTGTTGTTATGCCATGTTCCATTTTGAAGGATTCATAAATTTTGCTTGGTTTGAAGCACAGTCAGAGACTCATTGCAATGGAAATCTCATACAACCTTATGACTATCAGACGAGGTGTCTGTCGTAGAAAACAGAGGGATAATTATAATCTAGATTCTTAAGATGTCGGGTAAACATTATCAAAATACATTGGATTTGAAGCTTTCAGAGATTAATTTATAATATTTTCTATGTTGTTCTCAATTCCTTTTTTGGTATTTTTATACAGTTGAGTAATAAATTTATCAATCAAATTTTCAGCTATAGATAAGGGGTGGTGGCTATTACCTAAAAAATATCAGAAAAAATATAACTTTTAAAATTAAATGTTAAAAAATATATTACGTAAACCACAAGAGCTCAATTCATTATCAGATATATGACTAGCGCAGCCAGTATAATTTCTCTTTGTATGGACTACTGATAAAATATTATCAATTATTTCTATTGCTATTATTTTTTGAGCAATGAATATTAGCATACAATATTACTTTTATTTATTATTATTATTATTATTATTATTATTATTATTATTATTATTATTATTATTATTATTATTATTATTATTATTATTATTATTATTATTATTATTATTATTATTATCATCATCATAGATCGGGATTATGTATTAAACATGCAAACCGTTTGCCCATTCTTTCTTTTGTTGAAGTGGACTTTAATTTGCTAGTACAATGAAACTTACTTTTTTCTTTTTTGAGCTTCAAATTTATTTATATTTCAAATTCGATTTATTTAATTTTTAGCTTATTTCGAACTAAATATTTATTATTTGTGTCCAACAATGAGTGTTGAATATATATATATATATAGCTATATTAATATATAATAATATATATATATATATATAAAGTCATTATATATATATATATAGTTTAGTAATAGGTATATATAGCCCAACCTCCTAATGCGCGTGCGTAGCACGTGCTCAGGGGCAAGCCTTGCTCCGTTAGGAGCAAGCCAAAAGTATTATTATTGTCATTATTTTATTATTATTATTATTATTATTATTGATGGTTTCAACATGCAAAATTGTGGTAAAGACCAGTGAAAAGATTGCGCAAAAAATTTATGAATTAGAGAAGACTCGCTGCCTCAGAACAGGTGCAATTCCCGTGACTGTACTAATCCCACACGACCGGGGTGGGGCGGGCAATCACGTCCTAAAGATAATGGGACGGGGTGAATGAAGGTAATATTTGTTAAAAAGTTCACCCCTGCTTAGACTTCTCTAAGCGCCCTAATTAGTATGGTTGCCATTTTTATTTTGTATTGTTTTTGTAATGGAAAGATTGTTTTTTGTAATATTGTTATATGGTGGGTGTATAAAAGGAGAGCTTAACTTTCATTTATATGAAGAAAGTGGATACAAGGACAAGGGGTTCGAACCAGTGTGTGTTGAGTGCTTTGAGGTGTACCATAACACTCCATATATGATCATTGTTGGGAGGGCTATCTCGTCCCCCTTCGGGAGAGCGCTACTCTTCCCCCATAATTATATATATTATATAGTATATATATATATGATATACTAGTATATATATATATATATATATAATATTATATATATATATATATATATATCAATTATGTATCAGTATAATACATTGGATACTAGGTAATATATATATACTTGTAGCAAACTAATAACCAATACTATATATATATATATATATAATAATATAACTATATATATATATTATATATATAATAAATATATATATATATAATATATATATATAATATATATATATATATATATATATATATATATATATATATTATATATAATTTTCTTTTTTATGATCTATATTTGTAATATAACCATATTCATATCGTATTCATGACCTTTTTAAATTTCTTTTTGAATTATTTAAATAATTTTCACGTTCCCATTGATACTATATTCATATTTATATTTTATTTTTTTAAATATTTGGATTGATAATAATTTATCTTCATATTCAATTCAAAAAATTTTAAATTCTTTTTCTCCAGGGTAATTTATTTCTTTGTTATAATCATTGAAAGCTCCGTGTAAAACTTCTTTGAGGAAATATATTTAAACACTAATTTTTTTGAAGAATCGTTTCAAGAGGGTTTATAAAAATGCTTTTCAAGACTCTCATTATATTTGTTTGCGCTGCAATCGCTTTTGGATTGGAGAATACGAAGAATTTGGAAAAAGTTTTCATTAGTCGAGCCTTTTTAGAATCTTCCTTGTTTAAAGTTGAAGTTCAAACCTTTGAAAACATTTACCAGTGTCTCGGAAGTGCAAATGATTTTCCTTGGGCTCGTTCAGTTTGTTATGAAGGAGATACGTGTTTCATCACAAATATCATCTTTTGGAAACTAAATGAAAATGAAGATAATTTAATAACCTGCTGGGGAGGTGAGTAACAGTCGTATGCATATACATAGAGAAGGGGGATTTACAGGTCAATTTTCAATGTAAACTGGGTCATTTAAAATTAAGAGGCTAACCTCTATTTCAAATATGAAATAACAAATATTAGTAAAATCTTTAAATTAATAAAGACAATAATATTAATAAACCGAATTAAATCAATAAAATTTAAAAAAGAAAAAGTTAAACATAACATTCTATTAAATATATTTAAATGTACATTAATAAATTAAAACTACATAAAAAATTTTAAATTTATACGTTACTAATTTTAAATTTTGCTTCAGTAAATTAGAATAGGAATAAATAATAAAAATAAAACTACTTACATTTAAATTTAAATTTACACTAATTAATTAAAAATTGATTCAATAAATTAAAATAAGCCTTACAATTTCTATATCTCTTTTCATATTCATTTTCAATAATTTTTTCTATTAACTTTAAGACTTGCCAAGGGGCATGAATGCACAAACTTTGATCGTCACTCCGGCGATGGAAAAAAGAACCGCTCTTCTCTATTGCTCAGATCGTGGTGCAGTTTCTTTTATTCCAAGGTCTAAGGTACGCTATAATATTATTATTATTATTATTATTATATGTTTCCTTCTTTTGTTGTTTAAGTGTTATTATTATTATTATTATTATTATATTTTTTATTATTATTATTATTACTATATTATTATTATTATTATTATTATTATTATTATTATTATTATTATTATTATTATTATTATTATTATTATTATTATTATTATTATTATTATTATTATTATTATATTATTATTATTATTATTATTTTCTACTATTATTGATTATTAATTATTAATTATTATTATTATTATTATTATTATTATTATTATTAATATTATTATTATTATTATTTATTATTTTATTATTATTATTATTATGATTATTATTATTATTATTATTATTATTATTAATTAATTATTATTATTATTTATTATTATTAATTAATTATTCATTATTATTATATTATTATATTATTATTATTATTTATTTTATTAATATTATTATTTATCAAAATCTTATATTATTATTATTATTGACTACTATTATATGTATCTGATTATGTATTATTATTATTCAATTATTATTATTATTATTAATTATTACTATTGATTTAATTATTATTATTATTATTATTTATTATATTATTAATTATTAATTATGGGTTGACTAGGATTGAGTTATTAACTGATTATTATTTATATTAAATTATTCATTAATTATTGGATTATGTAATTATTATTTTCTACTGTGCTATTCAATTATTATTAATTATTTATATCGAATTGTATCATTCAGAACCAAGCGAGGCAGCGGTAGGCAAATCAAATAAACACCTATAGATATAATTACTTACACTAAACCCTCCCTTCTGTAGACTAAAAAAGCCAAAACTCAAAAGCAGTACAGCCTGAAGACACAGACTAAAACTTTAACAACTCAATGCCACAAAGGCACTTCAAAACCGAAAACTCGAGACCAAATCTTTTACTAAAAATAAAACGTATTACCCTAAATAAAATATTAATAAATAACTAACTCAGGGATTGAACCTACGTAAAATCTAGCATACTACCATATTACTACTGAATATTATTATTTCTATATTATTATTATTAGTTTATTATTATTATTATTAAATTATGTATGTATTATTATTATATCATTATTTTATTATCTATTATTATATATTAATTATTATTATCTATATATTCTATATATGGGTTTATGATTATTATTGGATTAATTATTATTATTATTTATTAATTATTATTTATTTATTTATTAATTATTAGTTATTATTTATGTATTATTATTATTATTATTATTTTATTATAATTATTATTATTATTCATTATTATTATTAATGTTTTTATTTATTAATACTTATTATTATTATTTTATTATTCATTATTATATATATTATTATTATTATATTATTATTATTCATTATTATTATTATTATTATTATTATTATTTGATTATTATGTTATTATTAATTATTATTATTATTTATTATTGTTTAATATTATTATCATTATTATTATATTATTATTATTATTATTATTATTATTATTATTTATTATTATATTATTTATTTTTATTATTTAATTATTATTATTATAATTAATTATTTTATTAATTATTACTAATTATTTATTATGATTGTTATTATAATATTATTATTATTATCATTATATTATTATCAATTATTATTATTATTATTATCGTAATTAATTATTGCTATAAATATTAAATATTATAATTTTACTTATCTAATTATTATTACTATTATTATTATTTTATTGTTGTAATGAGCATGATTGTAGCTATTATTCTAATATTGAAATTATTAGATATTTCGATGAAGTAAGTATACTTATAACTATAATTGTAAATAATATTGTTGTTGTATTTGTCGTAATTGTTTTTATTATTACAATTATTATGTTTATATAATTATTATTATTATATATCCTTATCGTTATTGTTATTGTTGTTATTATTATTATTATTGTTATTATATGTTATTATTAATTATTATTATTATTATTATTATTATTATTATTTATTATTAATTATTATTATTTATTATTATTATTATTATCATCAGTATAGATGCTATTATTATTATTTTCATTATTATTATTATATTAACTGTTAGTAGTATTTATTTTGAAAAATTAGATATTATTATATTATTATTATTATTATTAATTATTTATTATTATTATTATATTATTATTATTTATTATTATTTATTATTTATATTATATATTATTATTATTATTATTACTATTAAAATTATTATTATTATTAATATTATTCATTAATTATATTATTATTTATTATTAATTATTATTAATTATGTATTATATTATTATTATTATTAATCATATTATTATTATTATTATTAATATTAATTATTATTATTATTATATTACATTATGATATTATTATTATTATTATTATTATTATAATATCATGTATTATAAATTATTATTATTATTAATTATGAGTATTCTATTATTACTTAATTATTCATAGTTATTCTACTAATATGTCATGTAATTATCATATTATTCAGTATTACTATTATTATTTATCTATTTATTATTATTATTATTATTATTGATATATTATTATCTCTATCTAATTATCCTAACCTATGTAAACTTTATTATATCACACTTACTACATCTAATCAGCATACCATTACTGTCAACTAAACCTGTAATTTTCTTTCTAATCACCTCGTAATTAATTGTCAGTAGAGTATTATTATTATTATTATTTTATTATTATTATTATTATTATTATTTATTATTATTAATTAATTATTATTATTATTATTATTATTATTATTATTATTATTATTATTATTATTATTGTTTATTATAACCATTTTTAAACTTATTTTTATTAACCATATTTCGGGTCTCAAAGGAATCACTGACATTGTGTTGCATAAGTAGACCCATTTCAGATACTAGGAATTATTTTTGGTTATTATAAATTAATTGGTAAAATAAATTGTTAATATACGCATAATCTGATAAAAATTGTAATTTTTCTTATTGAATAACATATTCTGAATTCTGATTCTGAATTATTATTATTTGATTATTATTATTTATTAATTATTATATATTATTTGATTATTATTTTTTTTTCATTATTATTATTAATTATTATTATTGATTATTCATTATTATTACATTCTAATTTATTATTATTATTACTTGTTATTAATTATATTATTATTTAATTGTATATTATTATTAATTTTATATTATTATTATTATTATTATTATATTTGATTATTATTATTAATTATTATTAATTATTTATTATATTATTTTATTATTATTATTATTATTTATTATTATTTATAATTATTATTATTATTATTTCTACCTGCTAATTATTATTATTATTATTATTATTTATTATTATTAATTATTATTAATTATTATTATATTATTAATTATATTATTATTATTATTATATTATTATTATTATTATTATTATTATTATTATTATTTTTCTAAACTCAATATCAGCATTTATTTTAATATATGATTTTGATGAAGCTTTTTCAAGCCTCCTGAAAGTATTTCTTTCAACAGAAGAAATTTTCTTAGTAAAATCATATTCTTGAATAAAGATAAAAACAATTGATTTTAGTAATACGTACCCTATAAAGCTTTCGTCCGTACACTTCGGACATTTTCAAGGAATACGGATGAATCTGTTATTTTTATATATTTGTCAACAACAATTTGTGATATACAGATGAGGGGTTAATTTCTTGTATAACTAATTGAGAGAGGGAATAGAAAATAAATAAATAAAATTATTGAATTTAAAAGTTAGAAAAGTTAACTTACATTGACTTTTTGTCATTTAAGGATTTCAACTTGTTATATTATATTTCTTATGTTTAGGTCATTGGTTTATGTTTCCGTATAGAGAGCAAACGATTTCCCCTAGGTCCGGCATTCATAAAAATAATCTTTTCTCTTGTTACGGATGGAGAAGAAGGGACCTTGTCTTTTATGCCAGTATTATCGGGAGATATTTTCCCTCGGTTGGTGTGTCTTAACATCTTTCAAAATGTTGAAATATTTTTGGCATCGAGGCGGTATAGCTATTTTAAAGTTAGCGGACACTTTCTCCATGTTGAGGCTATTGATCGATTGAGTGATATGCCGACGGTATAAGAGTGAACAGGGCGTGATACAATCCACTTTGCAGAACATGCATGAAATCGGGGTACTATGCATACGGTTTAAACTTGATGTAGCAAAGTAGTAACGGTTTTGTGTAACGATTTTCAATGTTTTCTGAAAGTGGA
>JABUQX010088522.1:0-5000 GCA_015478945.1 Trachelipus rathkii
ATATATTCCGAATACCATTTGACTTTAATATTATGCACTAAAATATTAAATGAAACTCTTGTTCAATGTATTTTAACTTCTTAAATTACACTGTGATATGTAGAATTTCATTTTCATGTCAATTAAAGTTTCTGCAATAATTAATTAGATATGTTCGACTTCTAAAACATGCGTCATTTAGTTCATCTATTTCATTAGGCTTGTTCTTTTCTCAATCAATTTTGTTCTACTCATTCTTGTCAATTATGCTTTCGGCTATGGAAAGGAAACTTCAATAATTATAATTATAAGTAATAACATATAGGCAGCAGTAATACTATATATGATAATATATATATATATATATATATATAGTTATACTTATTATAATATATAGATAATATATTTTGAAAAAATTAGACTTTTAAATCCTTATAATATTTGATATATTTCTTTTGAACCTGTGACTTGCCTCTTTTCATATTGCTAAAGTATTACGAAATAACACCAATTGATAACTCATATACTACATTATTTATTCACACATTTAGTTAAAACAAAACTAAACAAGAACTTTTACATTAAATAATTTATATATAAATTCACACAAGCTTTCGCCGCTCCTACGCGGCCTCTTCATGTGTAGATTATTCAACAAATGCAACCGTCTTCAGAAAATATTAATTTTACTGATGCAAATATCATTCTTAGTTGGTTGCTATTTTTTGCACTATTTTTTTGAAATACCTGGTGTTTGTCATTATCATGTTCTGTATATTGTCTATATTTGTTTCATCCGGTATTTTATTTTAATTATTACTATTTTTATGCTAAAGGATTCAATTGTTTTTCTTTTATTAGTATCTGAAATATAAATAATAGGTTGCATTTCTTCTATGTTGATTCTATGGTTTAAATTGCTTCTGTGAAATGTCAATGCTGAATTTGGATTGTCTATTGTTAAATCATGCTTATGTTGATATTTTCTTTTCTTGAAGTCGATAGTTTTGCTAATATATTGTTGGGCAATTATGGCAGGAGACTTTATAGATGCATTGAGTTTGATGCAATTTTGAATTTTGAAATTTATTTGGTTTCAAAACTTTTTTTTAATAGGAATGAATTTGAAGGGGTCGTAATTTTATTATTGGGTATTAGTTTTTTTTTTCTGTGGTTAATGTGTACGGGACTGGTAGGTATGTTAACGATCTTGGTTATTGAGGGGATTATTTATATTGTAGAATTTTTGTTTCCATTTTTATAATACTTTTCGGATTCTTTTTCGGATAGTTTCATTTGGTGCACACCATCAGTATCGGAAAACTGCAAAGAGAAAATCGTATTCATTTTGTAGTATATGGGGAGAGCAAATGCGTAATGCTCTTAAAAAGAGCAAATATAGGGTGCCTGCTTTTGTACTTTGTGTGTGAAAAGAGTACCAATGTATGTAGTTGTTATGGGACGAGGGTTTTCTGCATACTTAGAAATTTATGGATGTAGATGTGTTCCAACTAACTAGTGTGTCGAGAAAGAGAAGTGAGTTGTTATTTGCAAGTTCAAAGGTAAATTGTAGGTTATTGTCAATGGAGTTTATATGTGTAAGAGCTGATTGTGGGTTGATATGATTAGGAACAGCCGCAAATACATCACCGACGTACCTGTACCAATGTATGTTTCTGAAAAGAAGGTGGGGAAAGAAATGGTACCGTTCTATTGATTCTATGAAAATTTTGCTAATAGTAGATGACAAAGGGGACCCCATGCTGAGACCATATTTTTGTTTATAGAATTTGCTATTGTAATGGAAATAGTTGTGCTCCAGAGTGAGTTTGATCCCTTGTTTTAAAAGAGGAAATGGGACAGAGAGAATACTGTTATTGTCTGGTATGTGTTGCTCCAGTAAAGAAAGGGCCAGTGGGACAGGGACAGATGTAAATAAGGAAACTGCATCGAAACTAACAAATTGAAATAGCTGTGGGTTAATATTTTTGAATTTTGTTGATGAAGTCAGCTGTGTTTGAAATGTTTGAGGTGGAAATGTTGCTAATCAGGGGTTTTAGTTGATCAGCTATCCATTTTGCTAATTTATATGTTATGTTATTTGTGTTTGATATAATTGGACGAAGGGGTATGTTTTGTTTGTGCATTTTGGGATCCCGAAGAACTGTGAAATTTGTGGCATGTATGCTTTGTTGGTTTCATATATCTGTGGGTGTGTTTTACATAATTGTTTTAGTGTGTTGTTGAAGCTATTTTGGAAGTTATTTTAAAGGGTCTTTTGTTAGCGTGTCGTTTGTGTTATTGTCTGCCAGTAATGTATTACATTTGTTATTGTAATCACTGTAATTCATGATGACTATGTTGTTGCCTTTGTCTGATCTTGTAACTATAATTTCATTGTTTTTAATTAGGGAGTTGAGTGCGGTATAAAACTTATTTGGAAACTTACGTAACTTAGTTGTATTCAAAACTGATGAAGATAGCAAACCTTTCAGAAAGTCACCATTGCATGTCCGTTCTCTGTCCGTTTTATTCCAAGTTTCAAAATCTATAAAAAAAATTGGTTTATTGGTTCGTCTTTATCCAAGGAGACCGATAAGCCATAACCTAATAAAGCTCGTGTGAATTTATATATAAATCATTTAATGTAAAAGTTCGTGTTTAATTTTGTTTTAAATAAATGTGTGAATTAATAATGTAGTATATGTTAAGTGTGTTATTCTAACTTACAAAAGGGCATTGTCAACAAGTAAATATCAAATTTTAGAGATTAAATATAATTTTCCAAATAAATATATATAAGCCCGATATCAACATGAATAATTTAGCCCACACACTTAATTAACAAAAAGTTATTAACCTATCAACAAAATATGATTAAAGCCAGTGTAAAAAAGGAACAATTGGGATTTCTAAAAAAATGCTACAATAACCTAATCATACCGAAGTCATTAATTACGAAGAATATCTACAAAGACAGAACAGAACCGTTCCCATTAATCCTGAGGCAGCTACTCATGAATCGAATCACAAAAGTTAAGATTGAAATTAATAATGCATTTAGAAGGTGTCACAGATTTTTAAAAATATTTCAAGAATCTTGGTACACAGAAAAACCGAATACCCTTACAGAATTCACACAGGCATTAAACTTAGCACATAGGAAAAGGATCGTATCATAAAAACAAAAACTTACTTTCTGGAAGAAAAGTTTCATAGGATATATAATAATAGCTGCTGGGTAAAAAATTCAAATATATTAAAAATCTTTGACAACAGATGAAAAGATTTTATTAGGTTATGGCTTATCGGTCTCCTTGGATAAAGACAAACCAATAAACCAAATTTTTTTTTATAGATTTTGAAACTTGGAATAAAACGGACAGAGAATGGACATGCAATGGTAACTTTTTGAAAGGTTTGCTAACTTCATCAGTTTCGAATACAACTAAGCTACGTAAGTTTCCAAATAAGTTTTTTACCGCATTCAACTCCCTAATTAACAAAAATGAAATTATAGTTACAAGATCAGGCAAAGGCAACAACATAGTCATCATGAATTACAGTGATTACAATAACAAATGTAACACTTTACTGGCAGACAAACACATACGGCACGCTAACAATAGACCCTTTAAAAACTTCCAAAATAGCTTCAACAACACACTAAAACAATTATGCAAAACCCACACAGATATATGAAACCACCAAAGCATATATGCCACAAATTTTACAGTTCTACTGGATCTCAAAAATACACAAACAAAACATATCCCTTCGTCCAATTATATCAAACACAAATAACATAACATATAAATTAGCAAAATGGATAGCTGATCAACTAAAACCCCTGATTAACAACATTTCCACCTAACACATTTTAAACACAGCTGACTTCATCAACAAAATTCAAAATATTAACCCACAGCTATTTCAATTTGATAGTTTCGATGCCGTTTCCTTATTTACACCTGTCCCTCTCCCACTGGCCCTTTCTTTACTGGAGCAACACATACATGACAATAACATTACTCTCTCTGTCCCATTTCCTCTTTTAAAACAAGTGATCAAATTCACTCCGGACTCTGGAGCACAACTATTTCCATTACAAAAGCAAATTCTATAAACAAAAATATAGTCTCAGCATTGGGTTCCCTTTGTCACCTATTATAAGCAATATTTTTATGGAATCAATAGAACGGTACCATTTCTTTCCCAACCCTCTTTTCAGTAACTTACATTGGTACAGGTACGTCAACGATGTATTTGCAGCTGTTCCTAATCATATCAACCCACAATCAGTTCTTACACATATAAACTCCATTGGCAATAACCTACAATTTACCTTGGAACTTGCAAATAACAACTCACTTCCCATTCTCGACATACTAATTAGTTGGAGCACATCTACATCCAGCAATTTCTCAGTATACAGAAAACCCTCGTCCCATAACAACTACATACATTGGTACTCTTTTCACACACAAAGTACAAAAACAGGCACCCTATCTTTACTCTTTTAAAGAGCATTACGCATTTGCTCTCCCCATATGCTACAAAATGAACACAATTTTCTCTTTGCAACTTTCCATAACTTACAATACCCCATTCACATCATCCGAAAGCATTAAAAAAAGCGAAACAAAAATTCTAAAATATGAATAATCCCCTAAATAACCAAGATCGTATAACATACTTACCAGTCCCGTACCCACTAACCACATAAATAAAAAAAAACTAATACCCAATAATATAATTACGACCCCTTCAAATTCATTACCATTAAAAAAAGTTTTGAAACCAAATTATAATCAAACTCAATGCATCTATAACGTCTCCTGCTATAACTGCCCAGCAATATATATTGACGAAACTATCGACTTCAAGAGAAGAAAATATAAACAAAAGCATGATTTGACAATAGACAATCAAAATTCAGCATTGACATTTCACAGAAGCAATTTAAACCATAGAATCACCAAAGAAGAAATGCAACTTATTATTTATATCTCAGATACTAA
>JABUQX010088522.1:10000-32290 GCA_015478945.1 Trachelipus rathkii
ATATATATATATATATGGCCTATCTTTGTTTAAATTAAAACTGTTACTATTTGATGTTAGATATAGAAAATTCAACATTGTTAAAGCAATTATGAAAACTAATTTAATCTCAAAATTGCAAATGTGTTTAAACACTTGCGCTGTACATACACACAAACACGCTTACACACACTGCACACACAACACCACCACACTATCCCAGCCAAAATGCAAAATTTTGTTCAATTTAACTTTACTTCTTATTTTTCTCAGATCCTCTCAAATTTACGTTTTTGATCTTTAATATCATTCCAAGTGTGTAAACATATTAAAACATTTTACCTTTATTGTCAGAGTACGTAAAATTTTGGGAATTTTTCATTTTTGTTATTTTATAACCATTAATATCTTTTTCATTTTTATCTTTGGGAAATTAAGTAATTTTATTTTTATCTTTTTAAGGAAAAATGAATTTTCCTTTATTAAGAGAAAAAGATTATTAAAAGGATATTTATACACGTGGAATTAATATATGCAGATGGTGTAATATAAATGGCCGATATTTATAATTTATTTTATTTAGGTTAGGTGGAGTTTTTTTTTTATATCGCTCGGTGGTTAGGTTAGGTTAGGTTTAGGTTTTGAGGTTAGGTTATAGGCTAAGGTTATGTGGTTAGGAGGTTAGGAGAAATTTAGGATTTAGTGGTTAACTGGTTAGGTTAGGTATTGAGGTCAGGTTAGGTAAGGAGAACTAAGCAGTTGATCAGATAGTAAGATGAAAAATTAGATTTGTGTCAACTGCACATCGGCAGTCGAACAGCAAGGCCTACAGCTAATTAGGGATCCGATAAACTCTGAAAGCTGAAACCTCCCTACAAAAACACTATGATATATTTAACGATTTTTGAAATATTTGTGCTACCATACGGTGTTACTTGGTTTAAACGACTCATTTCTTAAAATATTGGCAATACAACACATATTTTGCGAAGGAATATACACATAAATATTTTTTTCGCTACGCTAATAATTATAAAAAATAGGATATTAGAAATTTCTCCCTAATTTTTATGACGAACATAATGTCTTTTGGCAAAATCAATTTAGCGCTTGGCAAAATTCATATTTATGTGTTTTGCTTATAGTAAATAACTATGTAAATGAATGTGATTTTTGGCAGAGGCGAGAAGTCACGCATAGAATATAAACATTGACGTTTTCAAGAAAGTCACTTTTATTATAAGTAAAACTTTAGCTACATACTAGTTATATTCATTACCGGGCAATACAGGCGTTCTGCTCACTATATACATTATATATATTAATAATATATATATATATATTAAATAATTATTTATATTAATATTAATATATTATATATTATATTATATATATATATAATTATTAATATATATATATAATATATATATATATATATATTATTAATATATTATATATTATATTATATTAATATATATATATATATATTTAATATTATATATTATATATAAGTAATTTTTACAAGAATTTCAGGAGTTTTTGTTTTTTTGGGAAAATTCTTATTAGTTTAAATATATATACGATAATTTGAGTCTAATATATTTTATATTGATTAGCAAGATTAATAACTATATTATGTCATCTACATCAGTGGTCTTCAAATTTATGTTAAGTTTTACCATTTTAGTGCTAAACAAAACAATAATAATAAAAATAAAAACATAAATTATATATAATTGCTAACAAATACAAACGTTAAAACGACTGATAATTCATTTATAATAATAAAATTGACCCTATTTAAAATGCTAAAACTTTCTCCTAAAAATTGAAATTCTCTTACAAGAACAAAACTTTCAGATGGAAGGAGAAAAATTGCTTAAGGATGAAACTTTTTTACCCAAAAAATCATTTAAAATCGTCTCGAAAACGAGAAGCGAATCATTTATTGATAATACCAAAAAATAAAAAAAAATAAAGACAAAAAAGAAAGAAAAAAACAAAAAAAAAAAAAAAAAAAAAAAAAAAAAAAAAAAAAAAAAAAAAAAAAAAAAAAAAAGAAAGACGAAAAAAAGAACAAATTTAAAAATAAAACATAACCAACATAGCGATAAAAAGTAGGAAAATAAACCAGGAAACAGCACCAATAGGATGATAAGACTCCTTTCAGGATGATAGAATTTCCTTCAGGATACTGGGACTTTCTTCAGGATGATGAGATTCCTTTCAAGTTGATGACTACTCTCAAGATGATTCAAATCTTCAAGATTATTGAACTTACTTCAGGTCTCTCTGAAGGAATAAAGATGATCACTCACACACACACACATACCTACGGATACCCACACACGCCCATATATACGCTCATATACGAGCTAGGTATACACAAGATATACGGGAGCAAACATTTTCGAATGTATTGTCAATATTTTGAATAAATCGGTATATTTTATATTATAACGTGGCTGGGAAGACTCGAATTATATATTATATATATATATTATATATATTATGATATAATTATATATATATATATATATAATATATTATATAATTATATATTATATAATATTTATATTATATATATAAATATAATATATATATATATATTAATATATTTATATATATAATTCGACTCTAATCCACGTTATAAATATAAATATATTCCGATATTGATTCATATATATAATACTTAAAGTGTAACCAAATGAAAGCTCCCGTATATCTTGTGTATACCTAGCTCGTATATGAGCGTATATATGGGCGTGTGTGGGTATCCGTAGGTATGTGTGTGTGTGTGAGTGATCATCTTGAGGCTATTACTCAATCTTAAGAATTAGAAAGAAAGAAGACTTTAGTTTCTGACCGCTCCTTTATTGATCCGAAATAAGTTTCAGATCTTTTTTATATATAAATGTTTTTATTATTCCTTTTATGTTTATTTCCAGTAAATAATTTTTCAAATTCGGCTAAACCATTAAATTTCTGGTCATCATTATTTTAAAGTGTTTTGATTTTTCTCTTTTTTTTTGTCTTTATTTTTTTTGTATTTTTTCTCGGTAATTATCAATAAATGACTAGTCGCTTCTGTGTGTATGTTCCTGAAGACAAGTTTTATAGTATTGATATTTTGGTAAAATTTTCTATCCATAAGACAATTTTTTATTCTTCGCAGCTGAAAGTTTTGTTATGGTTGAGTTCTAAACTTGCATTGAACAGAGAAAGTTTGTATTGATTTTAAAATTGTTTTGTTAATTATTTTTTTTCGTTTCTCACATTGTTATTGGTTATGTTTAGCCCAGATTATATTTTGTTGTTTACCTGCTATTTTTCTTATGTGTTTGTTTCACGTTAATGTCTGTATTTAGTAATTTGCTTGTCGCGTTTATTATAGTATTTTTCTCTGTAAAAAATTGCAATTTTGTGAATTGGTTTATTTCTCTTTTTTAAGTTATTAAATATATTTTATATATATATTATTATTATATATATATTAAGTTGTATGGTATTAGTTATATATATATATATATATAATTATATTTATTATAATTTTTATATCTAATCATCGATATTTTTATGATATCTCGACTTATTTAAAGATTGCTATATATAATTGTATATTATTTAATATTTATATATATATTATGTAATGCGTGTGGTGTGTCGTGTGTGTGTGTGGTTGTGAAAGATGGCAGATTTGCGAGGGCGTGGAACTACTAAAAATTTATAGAATTGGTAATTTAAAATTTGAAACAATAAAGTTATCAGTTATTGCTCCAATTCATCTTAATTATATAATTAAATAAAATCACTTGCAATAAAGACATGATTGCATCCATTTATTTTAAGTATGGAGAGGATTTGCTTATGAAAAGAACCTATCAGAGATGGACAAAGTTGTTCACGAATCTGAATTGCTCACTCACAAAGGTTATATAAAAGAAAGCTAGATAACATCTTTTTCCTTTCTTTCATTTTCGAACGAACATATTAGACAAAAAACAAAAGATGACGAAATTATTTTTAAAGATGCCGTATTCGCCAGATTATACTGTGAAACGTCAGCAATATAATTCAATAGTCTTGAGAATATGGGATCTTTAAGCATGATTTCGTCACTTTTCTTTTTATCAAATTAGGGGGGTTTGAAAATAAATTAAGCAATAAGGAATTAATCTTTTTTTTTTTACTAATCTTTGTGAGTTAGTTTTAAGTAGTTGTTAACAACTTTGCCTACATATAATCATCAGATCCACAGCTAATTTAAGGGTACAATTATTCTTCCATCTCAAGAGACTCCATCCATACCTTTGTTAAAGCATGAATATTAATAAAAAATTTAGGAAATGCTAATTTCAATGACAATTGATTTAATTACATGTTAGTAAAATTATAGGTTTACTTACATATATTTTACAAGAATTTTCCAAAGGAACGAGATGCAACTTCGTGGATAACTTGGGACAAAAATTTGAGCAAAATTGATTCAGAAATTGAAGTTATATTTACATTGAAAGATATTTTAAGAAGTTTTCCAACAGTGTTGCAGCTTTTGTTTTGCAAGATGATATCCAAAATAAATCCTTACTATTGGCTATATTAATGATAATATCCTAATATTCTCACATATAATAATATATATATATATATATATATTATATATATATAATAAAAATATATATATTAATTATATATATTATATTTATATATATAATATATATATACTATATATATATATAATGGTTTAAATAAAAACAGATTATCTGGAATGTTAAATTTAAATTCAACATTGTCATAGAAATTATAAAAACTAATTTAACCTCAAAATTGCAAATGTGTTTAAGTACTTATGCTATGCACACACACCTCCACACACACACCTACATCTACACCTACACCTACACACACAAACAAACACACACAACTATACACAAGTCCAAGAACATTTACGTAATCAAAATGTAAATTTATCAATTATTCTTATTTTTAGATTATTGAAAATTTAGTTTTTGAATATCGACTAATTCAAAAGTGAAAATCAGTTTTCATTCTTATTTCAAAATGAAATTAAAATTTTGGGAAATTTTGAATTTTGGATATTTTAATATTTTATAGTAGAGTTTCATTTTCTTTGGAACATTAATTTTTTTTTTATCTTTTTTATAAAAAATGATTTTCCCTTTGCTGAGAGAAAATTATTATTAAAAATATGTTTTTACACAACTGATTTACATTTTTTAAAGCGTTAATAATATATGCGATACTTTATATTTTTTAATTTAGGTTTGGTTAGGTTAGGTTAGGTTAGGAACAAAGCATTTTCAATTTAATGAGATTAGATTATGTCATGATATAAACAATTGACTAGCCGATTAGTTGATTCGAAAACTTTGATGAAGTTTGGCAACTGCAAAACTTCTAAAAAATAGGAACAATTTTTTTTTTTTGTTGAAGACTGAATAGTATTGGATATTTTTTATGACGAAATAACGTCTTTTTGAATTCATACTAGAAGTTAAGAATATTGTCCAATGAATGTGATTTTAAATAGCCATTTATAAGTCACAGAACACATTGCCGTTTCTAAGAAAGTCACCATCATAGGAAAACTCAGGAAGGGTTCATGTCAATTTCGCTACCGGGGCAAACCAGGGCCTGGTCATCCCCATAATATATATATAATATAATATAAATATATATAATATATATATATATATATAATATATATATGATATAGTATAATAGATATAATATAATATAATGATATATATAATAATATATATATAATATTATTAATATATATATTTATATTAAATTTATATTATTTATTATGATATATATTAAATTTATTTATATATTATATTATGTATAGTATATAATATGAATTTGATGTATGGTATGATATGATATATTATGTTATATATATTAGTATTATATTATATATAATAAAGGTTAGTGGATCTATTCGTGCTACTAATATATATAAGATCTGAGGACATTGTATATAGTGATATGGACCGATGTGATTATGTGAGACGGACTGTGTTGATATGGTTAGTATGTATATTCATACACACACCCCATATCAGTATATATATATATGATACTATTATACTACTCACCCAGTATTGTAATTACACTAATCTTCAAAACACATCATCACTGACAATCTTAGCCACACATAAAGCAGAACAATCTATTCACATACAGATCACTCTTCTCATGCATCTTTCTCTTTTCTATTTATTATAAAGGCCGCATATTAGGAATGCGAAACCACGCGTTCCCTCGATGACAGCACTCCCGACTGCGCAGACTGGTGCTTGCACGTCATGGCAGGCTGCCTAAATATCGCTGTGGCACTTCCTATCTAGCGCGGTGAGTCGGTATTGGCTGGAGTTCAACCGTTGACCGTTCGTCTGACATACAGTATATGTTGCTTGCGCTATGGAGTCTCTGCTTGGCGTCAATTTCCAATCTCCGGGAGGACGTTGAGGAATTAAATGGTGGTTTGTGAGACTGGCCGCTCGCGCTCGTAGAGTTACTGTGCACCTAGTATGGGTAATGTTACTTATGTTTGTGCTACTTGGTCTAGGCCTCATATTATATAATATATATATATATATATAATATATATATATAATATATATATATATATATATAAATCTATAAATATACTATATATATATATATACTATACTATATATATTATACTATATATATATTATATATATATATATATTATAGTATATATATTATTATATATTAAATATACTATATATATATTATTATAAAAATATATATATATTTATAATATAATATATATATATAATAATTATATATATATAATATAGTATATATATATATATTATATATATATAATATATAGATATATATATATATATATATAATATATATATCTATAATATAATATATATATATATATACATATGATAATATATTATATATATATATGAATATATATAATATATTATATATAATATATATTAATATATATAATATAATATGTTATATATAATAATATTATATAATATAATATATATAATATATATCTATATATATAATATATATAGTATATATATAACATATAATATATTATATATATATAGTATATAATTATATATATATATACTATATATATATATATATAATATATATTATTCTATATATATATAATAATAATATATATATATATTATATATATTTATATATATATAATATATATATATATATATATATATATATATAATATATATGATCTGACTTATCTACTATATAGGGATATATATATATATATAATATATAATTATATATATAATATATATATGTATATTCGAGGTCACATCCGTTAAATGAAAAACATACCCATCTTCTTTCAAATATAAGACAATGAATGCAATCAGCAGGATGTTTGCTCCCCCCTAGTCTGTTAGAAATGCGAATGGGTAGTCTGGTGAATGATGTGAGTATATCTTTGGAGGTGTGTTTGTGAGTGATGTGTGTGTGTGTGAACATCCTGCAGGCATTTTGCTCTTCTGAAGAAATTTAGGAACGAAAGAAAAATTCTTATTAGTTTCTGACCAGCTTCTTTATTGACTTCTCGAAATAAATTTCTGATCTCTTTTACGTACTGTAAATTGTTTTTATATTTCCTTTTTATTGTTTATTTTCGTAAAATATTGGTTTTTTTAAAGAGGTTGGTTTTCTTTAAAAGTTTTTTGTTTTTCTATTTTTTTTTTCTTTTTGGTATTATCAATAAATGAATTCGCTTCCGTTTCAAAGACTTTATAAAAGATTTTTTAAGAATTTACAAAGTTTTCGAGGATTTGAATCCAATTTTCTATTATAGCTGAAAAGTTTTGTTCTTGTAAGAGAATTTTCAATTTTTAGGAGAAAGTTTTAGCATTTTAAATGAATTATACGTTTTAACGTTTGTATTTGTAGAAACTAAATTTTGTTGTTTCCTTTTTTATTATCCTTGTCACTGTTATGCTGTTAATTGCTTGGTCGTTACAGTTTTGTTGAAAAATTGCAATTTTGAAGGTGCTGTGGGGATATATATATAATATACTATATATATAATATATATATAAAAAAATATATTATTTTTTATATATATGTGTTATTATATATATATATATATAATATATATATATATATATAATATATATATATAATAATATAAAAAAAATTTATAGAACTGAAGTTGATTTTTAGCAAAATCTTGTCAACAGTTACTCAATTAATCTAGATCAATGTTCAAATTCAAAAAATAATATCACTTTGCCAATAAAGACAGATGCTTTCCATTTATCTTAAGTGTGAGAAGGACTTGGTGGTTCATAATCTCTCCGTTATCAGAGAATGGGACCAAAGTTGTTCACAAATCTGAATTGCTCACTCACAAAAGATTTATATAAAAGAGAAGCTAGATAACATCTTTTATTCTTCATTTATTTCGGATATGAACTTATTAGCAAAAAAAAAAAAAAGTAACGAAATTAATATTAAAAGATGTCCAAATCGCCAGATTATACAGTGAATACGTCAGCAATATAATTGCTAAATGTGTATAATTTGTGTGTAAATACATCAACTCTTGGTGATTTTGTGTGGGTTGAGAAATGCGGAGTGGTGGGCATTGAAGTCCCCTACTAGCATCAAATTATTGTATTGGGTTAGAGATGACAGAACTGGGACATAATCTCAATCTGAAAAAGAATTAGAGTGGTGGCTGTGGGGACATTACTTTAGGTAGTCTATGACCTGATAAAATGTCTAATGCTAATTTCAATGACAAGCTGTGTAGTTCTTTAAGTGTCTCTATTTAATACAAGAACTCAGTAGTAATCCAATTAGAGGTTTTGGAAACATTTGGAAACAAAAGTGATAAATAGAAATTGGCTACATTACATTGAAATAGTTTTTTAAGGAGTTCAACTGTGTTGCCAGCTTCCTCTGCGAGATATCCAAATAAAAACCACTATCAGCTATAACTACGATAAAATTCTAATATTTCTAACAATTTTATATATATATAAGATATAATATTATATATATATATAGATATATATATATATTTAATTATATAATATATATTAATATATATAATATAATATATATATATATTATATCGATAAATAGTAATATAAAATGAAAACTCCATTAATCTGAATGTATATTTAAATCAACCATTGTCATAAGCGAAATTAATAAAAGCTATTTTAATCTCAAACTTGGCAAAATGTGTTTAAGTACTTCTGTGTACACACACCTACATGCAGCACACTTTCACGCACAACACACACAGTCACGATACACAGCACACACGACAGGTCCCGACACACACCCAGCACACACACACTACAACCTATATCCACGAAGCCCAAAAACATGTACGTAAAGCAAAATGCCGAATTTAGCATATTCCAATATATTACCACTAAAATTAGGTAATTTTTTAATATGAAGTGAAAGATTATTGTTTTATCCCTATTTTCCGACAGTTTCTCAATAAGTTAGGGAAATTTTCATTTTCGCCGCGAATTTTATTAGGAATGGAATCAGTTCTTTGCCAAATAGCAATTTATTTTTTCTTTTTAATAAAAAAAATTATTATTATACCTTTCACAAGAATTAATATTAGTATTAATGGCAATGTGAACGATAGATGGTATATTAATATTTATTAAACGTATAGGGCGGAGGTTTGGAGCATAACAGTTAGGTTGAGGTTGGTTAGGTAGGTAGGTCTAGAGTTAGGTTAGGTTAGGTAGTTAGGTTTAGGTTAGTGTTATCGGTTAGGTTATAGGAACAAAGCATTTTCAATTTAATGAGATTAGATTATGTCATGACATCAATAGTTGACTAGCCGATTAGTCGATGCGAAAACTTTGATGAAGTTTGGCAACTGCAAAAAGACCTTTCTCAAAAAATATTTAATGAATTTATTTTTGAATGAAAGACTCGAATAGTTTTGAAGTTTTTTTTATAAGGAAGATTCCTGCTTTTTGGATTGAATTAATAAGAAGTTAAGAATATTATCCATTGATGTGATTTTATATAGCCATTTACAAGTCAAGAGAACAACAATTGTCGCTTCATGAAAAGTCCACAAACATAGAAAGATCTCATGAAAGTTCCTGTGCAGTTGTGTCCGTCGGGGCAAACCGGCGCCTGCTCACGACCTACACAAACACAAACACACACACACACACGACACATAAACACATATATAGTCTAGGGTAGTATATATATATATATGAATAGAAAAATAATAGCATATATATATAGTAGTAGAGAGAAACGTATACTACTATATAAATACATATTATAATATATATATGTATATGTGCACTAAGTCGTCCAGTAATCTACTCACACATCACTGGCAACAGATGTAACCAAAACACATACAACAGAGCCAATTATTCACATACACAATCCACTTTCATATTGGCTTATCCTCATGCATTGGCAAAGGCCGTGAATTTAGGATTGCGAACGCCACACCTTGGTGGCAGCAACTCCACCTGGCGCTGCGCTCTTAAGCAAGGCCTTACCTATCAAGAGCTAAATATATCCCGCCCCCAAATGAGTACTGCTAATTTAAATTGTTTCTCCTTGACCAATTCCGGGATTAGAAGAGTTATATGCTTTGAATGATTATATGCTATATATTATATACGTATATATATAAGTATTGATAACTACGTATAGTGGGCATATAAAGTGTATATATATATGTACTACATATATATATATAGTATGTATATATAATATAGTTATATATATAATATATATATATATAATAATATAGTAGTCATAGGGATACTGTATTATGATAGTTTATATAGTAATATATATAATATATATATACCTATATAATATAATATAATATATATATTATAATATATATATATGTATATTATATAATATGTATATACTATATCTAGTGTACTATTATGAGAATATTATAATATATATATATTTCTCATCATTTCGGACAAAATTTATAAAGTCAATATTCAAAATTCTATGAAATACAACTGCAATAATAGCATGGATAGTAAATTTCCTGAATACTAATGTAATTTCAGTTATATATCTGTAGGTGTGTGTGTGTATGTGTGTGTGTGGCGTGTGTGTGTGTGTGTGTGTGTGTGTGTGTGTGGTGACCATGCTGTGAGGCTAAGCACAACAAAAAAATTCAGAAATGCATAAGAAAATTTATTAGTTTGACCGCTTCTTTATTGATCTTGAAATAAGTTTCTGATCTCTTTTACTTACTGATAAATGCTTTGTAATATTTCCCATTTTTTATTGTTTATTTTCCGTACTTTTTTATCTCAAAATTGACATGATGGTCTTGTCGAAAAAATGTTCTCTTATTCTCTTTTTTTTTTTTTTTTTTTTTTTTTTTTTTTTTTTGATATTATGAATAAAGGAAAAATATCAATTCTCGTTGAGAAACGAAGTTTCTTTGGGAAGGGAAAGTTTTCATTTTTAAACAATTTTTCTTCCTTAACTAAAAGTTTATTCCTTGCAAATATTCCTAATACCTACTGTAAATTTATCTTTTTAATGAATTTACATTTCAAGGTTTCCAGTTGTATTTTTTAGCAATTATTTTGTTGTTTCGCTTTTTTAATTGTTTTTTGCCACGATAATGCTGTTAATTTGCTGTGTTTTCGTTTTCTGTAAAAATTTCAACTTTCAAATGGTGCTATGAGGCTATATATATATATCTAATATCATATATATACACACTAATATATATAGTAATATATATTATTATTATATTACTATATAATGATATATTATATTATATATATATATTCTATACATATATATATAATATAGAGTATATATAATATAATATATAATATAATATAGAATATATATATATATATATATAACTATACATTATATAATATATAATATATATAATATATTATATATATATATATATATAATACTAACCTTTGAGGAGGTTATGGTACAGTGTTTAGACATTGTAGTTTCAATTAAATTAAATAGGTTTATTCTCAAAATTTTTAAGTTGGATCGATAATTATAATACTTAAAAAGTTGTTGAAAGTACATGACTAATGCTATTTATCGTAGTTAATACAGCATAGGCCAGTCCACAGGCATAAATGAGGGATGGTGAAAAGTAACAAACGAATAAATTCCTAACTATCCAAACACAATTTCCGGCCTTTTCTAACAAGCCGATGCTTAACACAACGACCTCTCTTCTTATAACGTGAGGTCTAACTGACCTTATTTTTCCTTCCGAAAATGCCAGGCATTCTCGGGTAGCATTTTGGTGACTCATTTTTACGACAATAGTGCCATACAGAAGAGTCACCGAATATTTTCTTAATATTGTATATAAATAATGTAAAATTTTAACATTACAGAAAATCCTTTTTTGAGTGATGTTCATGAGAGTAGATATATGCCGTGTACATAAGCTGATTATGAGAGGTGTAACATGATTATCTGAGGGCAAGAGTAAATATCCTGTCCTGCGAACTAGTTTTTTTTTTGTTCTTGCCTTTTTTTGTTTTTTTTTTGTTTGTTTTTTTAGTAGTAATTTGACATTATTATTACGAAATACAAATTCTATTCTTACAAATACATTGTTACAAAATACATAAAAGACCTTCTTAATCCCCACCTCGGGGTTGACTATTTCAATCTTCTATTACAAACCTTCCTGTGACTATTTTTTGTAAAGAAACAACGTGAATTTATTTACACCTATTAATGATTTGGCAGCAAGCGTTCGTCCATAGTATAGATAGGCGGAAAGAAGACGATTTTTCTTTTTGGAGGATAAAGTACAACTCAACTACTGTTCTATTCTAAGAATTGCATGCGGAACTAGGAAGCCCCCCCCTTTTTTTCTCTTCTCTCTTCCCCTTTTCCTTTTTTTTTATTTATTTATCTATTTATTTCATTTACTTTTACATATAATTTTTTTTTATTTAACTTATTTTTCTCTTGTGTTTTCAGCGCCTCCTATCGGTACGGTTTATGAAAAAATTCTTATCATTCAAAATTTTCTACTGCCGCTTCCTTTGCTTTATAAAATATAATACGTTATTTCTTTTCAAAATTAGCAAACTGAAAGGTCCCGAGTATCTCTATGCCAGTTTCCCTACATATACTGTTGGATTTCTTACTAACACTGCCTTGCCTTGTTGAAGTCTTTCGAACAATATATTTCTTATTTTAAACACAACCTGTGGTGGCCAGAGGCCTACGCATTAAAGCCACTAATTTCTTCAAATAAAGGCACTTTGACTGACCGTGGCACTGAGTGCCTCCTTCTGTAACAAGCTTCCTGGCACTGATAAATTTTGGCCAAACATAAGAACAGCTGGGTAGTGACCTTGTATTTAGAGGGCTTAATTCTCAAACAGTACATCGTGGCCCAATGCAAAATTTCAGGGCCATTTAACCCCTTCGATCTTCTCTATCATTAATACTGACACCTTAGTGTCACTATGAGAGCCTTGTAATTATAGATTTTTCTGCCAGTTCCATTCGAACGAGGAGTTAGGCGTGTCGTGATAATATCTCTATCTAATGTGAGTAGGTTACACACTGTCAATTAAATAATTTGGCAGTGAACTGGCTTCACCGATCTGAGATGAGCCTCTTTATAGAGCCACAGAACGGAGAAAGGTTTCGCCCAGCTAACACATTTAATACCCAGAGTCGATTGACCGTTGCCTGTCTAAGAGGCGTGGCGAAGGAATACATTACTAAATTGTCGATAAAAACAACGCAGATATTGAATCCCATAACTGTAATAGGGGAGCTTACGACAAATCCCACATGAGGGTGTAAACTTCCCGAGACTTTCGCTTAAAACACTTTGCCGAATTCTGAGATATCCTTCTAAAAGCTCTTGTTTTTTTTGACAGACATCACAAACTCTACTATGCATAAATCTAAAAGCAAAATCCGCTCTTAGAACAGTCAAAGTCCCGTTTAATTCCAAGTGAAATTTTGTATTATGTATTTTCTCTATACATCATTCACACCAGATTTTCCGGTACCTAATATGCTTAGCTGTGGTCCTGTTAGAGATGTGCAACCGCCAAAGAAGCTCTTTGCCCGATGGATGAATTCTTATAACAGGCCTTCAATCCACTAGTTTTAATTCCCCTTTACAGGTCTTTTAATATAACTATCAGTTTCTTTCTCGATAGCTATTTCCCTGAAATCTACACCATCCTGCATTTTCTTTATCATCCCATTTAACCCTTTTTTACTGTATGTTATAGTATTTATCACAAGAACGGCCGTTATTGCAACATTGATTAACGTAAGTTATGGGTTGCATGCTATTAGATTACCACTATTATTATTATTACTATTATTATACTACTACTATCGCCTTTTTATTATTATTGATTATATTATTATTATATTATATTATTATTATTATTATATATATTAATTATTCATTTTATATTATTATTATATTATTATTATTATTATTATTCCTACTAAACTATCGCCCTTTATTATTATTATTTATTAATTATTATTATTATTTATTATTATATTATTTATTATATTATATAATATTATTATTATTATTAATGAGTATTATTATTATTATTATATTATTATACTATACTCCTTTTTTTTTTTATTATATTATTAATTAATGATTATTATATATTCATTATTATATTATATTATATTATTATATTATTATTATTATTGAATTATCATATTATTATTATTTATATATTATTATTATTATTACTACTATCGCTTATTATCATTGTTATTACTATTATTATTAATTATTATATTATTAACACTTATTATTATTATTATTATTATTATTAATTACTATTATATAGCCAGCAAGACTGTTCTTTACGGTTCGATTTAAAAGGCTTAATCCTTTCCCAATGAAATTCTGAGAATTCCATTCAGTAATGCTCCTCCTCCAATGAACCCCGTTCCATGGGCAATTTTTTTTTGGCCAGCCAACTGCCCATTTTCTATACAAAGCTAAATGCAATTGCACTTCCCCAGCCCTCTATAATCTAGTTCTTTTCGTTCACCCTAATTCTGTCAAAGATTATCGCCAATCTATTTTTAGCCTTAGAGAACCAATCTTAAACTCAAATCGCAAAATTTGCAATGGCATTCCAATAATTTATCTCCCAGATATTATGAATTTTCTGTGGCATCTTTTTTGTGATATAGCGTGATTAACCACTGTTGCTGGTACAGATCATGTGATCTCTAATTGCCATTAAGTAAGCATATTTTGTAACTGTTATTGACGCATAGTAAGTCACACACACCTCGTCTGATTCATTTTCGTTCTCCATCAGCGCAGATGCTAATAGTGAGCTCGCTCCCTCGTGGTATAATAGTAACTCAGTTTTTTTCATCAGGGAACGATAACAGGTGGAGCGCTTACCATCGCTAAGCTTTAGCCTTCCTAAATGCCCGCTCGGACTTCTTACCTCCCCAGGAAATCTTTATGGAGTGGGTTTTTCTTCAACATTTTCCGTTAGGGGTTGCAAATTGAGCCGCCGCGACTATGTTTAATTGGCAGAAAGTTATATAACCGAGAAATTGCCCTAAGTTGTTTGTATAGTTTTGGGCTTTGCAGCAATTCACTACGCATCGATTTTTTCTGCTAGGCTAACTCCATTCTCGCTAATAATGAACCTAAAAAATCTGTTTCGCCGACTGCGAAGTACAACCAGTTTTTTTGGGTTATATAAATTTTCATAACTTCAATCTCTTAAAACTTCTCCAACATGCAACATGTTCTTTCAGAGTCAACTACGCAAGTTAATATGTCATCATAAAATAAACAAAAAACATTCTTTAATCTCCAAACAGATTGAACATAAAGCGCGCTGGAAGCACTAGATGAACCTTGTGCCCTTCGTATTAAAGTTAAACTGTAGTTTACCTAAAGACAAGTAAATAAGTGAATATATTTCTTTGTTTCCTCCTGATTGGCACGTTATATAACCTGCTGAATATCGAGACCGCGTTCGCAACTTGCAATGTGTCAATTGCAATATGCGCTATTTTAATCGTAGGCAGAGTAAGAATTGTCAGAGGTGAGCTCTGGTTTAAATAACCTCAGGTCAACGACTATAAACGAACTCTGCCATCCGACTTTGGCAAGACTAGTTGGGAAACCCCAATCGCTTCTCCCCCGCGAAGATGTAACACGCCAGCGTCCCAAATCATTTATCTGATCCTTCTTGGCCCTTTCACAAAGATGCGGGGTCTATATTCTACTCCTCAACGTAGCGGCCGTGCCCTTAACTCCCATAATGGTAAGGATATTTCTGCCAACTCGCAATAAATTTTCTTCTTCAAGGACATTCTTCCTCTCCCGCTGCCCCGCTCATCAACAAGTGCATCTTCAATTCCCCCCTCTCCAATAGTACAATATTTACCCCTCCCCCTGCCCTACAGTTCGTTACCATCGTGGTCGCTGAGCGAGCCAGCAAAATCCGTTCTCAGCAGCTGTTGAACATAAGCCCCGCCCCCGGTTCTCCGGTAACTTTGCACTATGAATCGCCACTTGCAAGCTGTTCATTCTTTAAATTCATCTTAAATTATGCGCTTCATAGGGATTTAAGAACAAGACTTTGTATTATATTACTAAAATTATTAACTAATTCATATTCGCAAGCGGTATATTTAAGGAGACAGCCGGTTAGAGGGAAGATAGAATTTCGAACATGCTAAGAAAAATCGAACAAAGCCTCATTACTAAGAGAAATACTACGTTTCGTCCTAGGATCTATAAATATATGGTGCACCTAAAGTCAATAATGACCCGTGTTTTTTGAAGAAAGGCCAGATCCGAGGACAAGTTAAGAGTTAATATCTGGGCGTGGCATGCACAGTTGTAAAGTCTGTCCAACCCCAAATCAATTTTAATCACCCTTTTATTTATAAATATTCATGCAGCCTCCATTTGCGGCTCTGGCAGTGCCAATAACGCACCTCCTTATCTAATTCCAGAACGCTACCACATGTCGAGGCAGCTTCCCCGGTGTCTAGCAAAATACCGATTCATTGTTAGTTTTATCCGAAATATAATCCAATTTATCAAAAACTACATCTCCTCTAACAGTGGCAACGATTTTAATTGAGTTGCCAGAAACTCCCCAACCAACAGTAATACCAGATATCACATGCATTAATTCTCAAAAATTAATGATCCCCATCGCTATCGGAAAGGAGAAAGAACTCCTCATCCCTAAAACTAATACTAATTCATCTTCAGCAAGGGGATTCGCCCCCCTTTCTTACTTAAAGTTCATTTTATTTATTAATTTTTATTAATAAGTATGGAGTCACAAGTCTGGAATCGCCTCTACTCCCGCCTTCTCCCCAGTGCTGGAGTTGGGGAGCAGGTCGACTCCGTTGGAAGGTGATAACATTGCGAATCATTCACGAAGCGCTATTGTTTTCGATGTAATTATAAGATTTATCAAAACGTCGTCATCGCCCATCACTGATGGCTATCATTCCTAATTGCTAACAATCATTAATTTTATCATTGTCTTTAATCGTATAACTCTCAGTCAGTCGTGAGTTATCAATTAAAAGTTGAATGAGGAACCCAGCTCCTAACGAACTCTAGTGATCATTGCTTCTGTGGGAGAGGTTAACTCAATGTGGGTTGACGAGGTTGACCTTACCAAGAAGTCCCCGCCTCTGCATTTGAGTCAAAATCTCGCCATTAAAAACTTTCTTTTCAGATACATTGTTAATGCTCCTCCTCGCCCTCTGAATCATCCTTAACAAGTAATATTTCTACTTACACCACTTAAATTATTAATACTAATCAATCATTTCCATTAAACTACGATAAATCATATTACAATTATTCATTAAATCGCCTATTACTCCCTTATGGCCATTTAAGATAGGCATAGCCATCTACAATATACAACACTATTATAACCAACACGTGGCATCATATCATAACTATTACTGTTTATAATTAATCATTCATACCAGGTGACTTATTTTATTATAAAAATGTCCCTAATCATCAGTTTCATCTGTATATTTCCCAAATTATTATAACGACTATATTCTACCCGTTATTATGATTATATTATAAGATTAGGATTCCTATAGTTAAAATTAATATTCCCGCCCAAATTCAACTTAGATTCATACAAATAATGCCTAGGGTAAACAATTGTATACAGAGGTTCCTCACAAAAGCGTTCATTTCCCCACAATTACCCCCATCTGGGGCCGGGAGTCGCCTCCCACGGACTCAGCCTTTCCATTCCCTGATCTTGGAATGTTGGAGATTCTGTTGTGGGGGTGGGGGAGTCCGGGTTTGGCGAAATTAAGGCGTTACATTGGGCAATATCGACTCTTCAACACCTAATGATTTATCAAGAATTGCTATGGAACCTACAAAGACCTTCGGTACTTGGGCCAGCTTCAACGTTGTTATATGCTGATCGTGGAAGTTCCTTCTCTGGATTCGTTGATCATTATTGGGGGTGGGGGAGTTTTTCGAATTCTGACAGAGCTTCTTCGCGAGCGTCTATCCACGCTCTTTGGCGAGTGACGCGTCAGATTTCTCAGCTGTTTTTCATGATGGATATTATCAGTCTCTACTATTTTCTCTCATCTTGAGCAGGATTCTCTGTTCGGTCGGCTTGGTGATTTTCTCGTTTCTGCTGATCGGATCGGCGTTTCTACAGATTGCCATTCGGTTTCTCCCCCTTACCGGGGGTTGGGTTGGTAGCACCGCCTTGGAGAAAATTTGTTAAAAATGTGTCGGCAAATTTCAATTTATATCCTCAAATCATTGTTCTGCTCGTGTGCAAATGAGGGAGATCTGTAATTTGCTGAGGCAATCGTAAGAGAAAGAGTTCTCTAATAAATTTTAGCATGTCGTCTGTTAATTGAATCGAAGCTGGAAATTGCCCCGAGCATTTCTTTATTCAACCTGCATGTCGGATGGAAGCTCTCCTCCCATCATTCCTGATCGAAAAAGACTTCTTCTATGTTGCGTTGCTTAGCGATGGTGCACTAGAGTTTCTCTATTACTTTCACTAAATTAGTATAACAATCGTCTTTTAGGGAAGTTTCCAACGAATTTAATCTTGTCTTGGATTTTGATGTCCTAATAGTCTACCCTTCCTCGGCATCGTGGATTTCCATTAAGGTTAAGATCATGGTCGTCTGTCGAATCCATTCGAGGGCATCAAATTCGTTTGAAGAGGGGGAAGCATTGAGCGGGGACTCTTCTTTCTTTTTTTCTTACAATCTACCTCGGGGAAAGGTGACTTTTCACCAGGCTTGCTGCGTTTCATGCTCTTCTTGGATCTCGTTTTCCGATTCCGTTTCGTACTGTGATGATCACCCTTCTTCATTTTAATCCTCGGTCGGGGGGACTTCTTCTGGGGAGTGTGATGGGTCCTGATTGATCTGCGGACCGAGTCACATTAGTCGCCAAATTGTTCCTCTTCGTTTGAACTCTGCGTGACTTTCTTTTTAGACTTGGCATTTCTAACCGTTTTTTTTTTTTTTTTTTTTTTTTTTTTTAGGGAAGTTTTAGGCCTATTGCGATAGGGTTTCTTATTTCACTGTTTTTTGTGTGTGTTTGTTGTTTTGATCGGCACTTTTTTTCACTTCACTGATAAATTTTGTTTATTATGATTTGCGCTGTTTCAACGTCATCTGGAAGTCACTATTTCCTTTGTACTAACCTTTGAGGAGTTAAGTACAGTGGTAATTTTGCCAAGATTACTCTTATTTTATTTCTAAAATTAATTTAAATTGAATGGGTGAATAATGGTATCAATGTTTAAAATCAATTAATAATGGGCTAATCGAATCCCGTTAGTAACACAAAGGGCCAGTTCCACAGGCATACTGCAGGAGATTGGTTGAAAGTTAACACTAATAAATTCCTAACGAAATCCAAAGCAATTTCCGGCTTTCTACAAGCCGATGCTATAAAACACGACCTCTTTCTCGTAACGTGAGGTCCTAACTGACTTATTTTTCTTCGAATGCCAGGCGCAGATTCTCGGCATCGATTCAGCGGTGAACTCATCTCGATCAATAGTGCATACACGAAGAGTCACCGGAATATGTTTCGTTACATAAGAAATATAATTAAAATTCAACATACAGGAGAACGCCCTTTTTTTGATGATGTTACAGTATATTATAATGCCGTGTCAAAGCTATTATAAGGGTACTATGATAAATCGTGAGGGCAAAGAGAATCCTGTCCTCACAATTATATAATATAATATAATATATAAATATATATATCACTTATATATTATAATTAATATATATATATATATATTATAGCTATATATTATATATTAAGCTATATATATATAGTAGTTATATATATATTTTTAGAGTTTTAGACAAAAAATTTATCAGAACTGAACGTTGAATTCTTCGCAACAATAAAACTTATCAGATACCCCAATTTATCTCTAAATTAATTATAAATTAAACATTAATATCTTGCACATATATGACACGATCCTGCACTCCATTTTATCTTAAATGTAATGTGGAACTGCATATGTTGATGAAAAGACCCTTTAATAGAGATGGACAAAGTCTGTTCAAAAATCGCTGAATTGCTCAACTCCCAAAGCTATATATATATTAGATAATATATTATAGTAATATTAGTATATATATAATAATATACTATATATATTATATTATTAAAACTATATATATTAGATATAATATTTTTATATAATTATATATATATATATATATATATAAATATATATATATATTATAATATATAATATATACATATATATATATATTATATATTATATATATTATATATATATATATTATATATAATCAGATATATTTAATATCTTACTAACATATATATATATATAATTATAATATAATAATATATTATATATATAAGATATAACTATATATATTATATATATATAAGCATAACTAGATTTTTTCTTATTCTTTCTTTATTTTGATGATACTAATTGAGAAGCAGACAAAAAAAGTGACAGAAATTATATTTAAAGATGGCCAGATTCGCCAGATTATATACCTGTGAAAGCGTCACCAATATAGTTTATAGACTTGAGAATAATGGAGCTTTACATGATGCTTTCTTCACTTGTCTTTTTATCGAAATTATGTTGTGTAGAGAGATAATGAAGCAATAAGGAATTAATTCTATTTACTTTTTTTTACTAAATCTTAGTGAGAATAATTCCGAGTTGTCAACAACTTTGCCTATCTATGGGACAACGGATCCACCAGCTATTTAAGGGTACAATAATTCTCATCTCAAGAGCACTCCATACCTTTATTATCATGTAGGCAATATAAATATGTAGGAAATAGCTATTCAATCTCAAAAAATTCCAAAAAATCAAAAAAAATTCAAAAAGTTTTTTTTTTTCGGTCAAAAAAAAAAAAAATTAAAAAAATAACCGAACCTGAGAGCTCAGAAGAGTAAAAATAAGAGTTTAAACTTAGCATTGTATTTAACAAGATATTGTTCCAAAGGAACGAGGATGCAACTCCGTTGGAGAATTTTTTCAACAAAAATTTGAGCAAAAGTGTATAAGAAATTGAAGTTCCATTATACCTTCTGAAAGATTTATTGTTTATAGTGGTAGTTGTTCCCAACAGTGTTGCAGCTTTGTTTGCCAAGATAATATCTAAAATAAATTCTCATTATCAACTATACCAGTGGTGTTCATACTCTCTTTCCTATGAAGAGCGACCAAGAACTTACTTTAATTAATTTTGAAGAAATCGCGTTAGATCGACACTGTGCCAAAAATTTTATGTATAACCATTCTTAAAGTGAAACACAGTATTCATTCGTGACAGGGTAAAATAATTTACCCCAAGTCACTCACTGTAACGTTACAGGAATCATCTACATACGACAGTCAGACGATTTTTATTTAACTAACAGAGGCAAATAAAAAACGTGAGTAAGGAAAAATCTATGTCGTGGTAGGACTGAGCAAATGCATGGTGACCTCTTGCGTATGTGCTACTTATGCTAAGGCAAGCAACGTTTTATGTACATTGCAGTAACCATCTTAAGGCGACGTGAAGGTATTATTTGAATATTCTCAAATTTGATAAAAATGAGGGATTTGGCCCTAGAAAACAAAATTTTGAGACCCCAAAGAAAGCGGTTACTCGAAGTGCTACTACTTTTCCTCAAACAGTAGATTATCTTCGACAAAAAGG
>JABUQX010088523.1:0-44505 GCA_015478945.1 Trachelipus rathkii
AAGAGTAGATATCAATTTAAATAAAACTTTATCCAATTAAAAACACTAATGAGATTTGAAAAACGAAACCACTTATACTATAAAGAATAATAATAAATAATATACATAATAAATAATAAAAAGCTTATACTATAATAATAAAAATAAAAAAAAATAACCCATAACATAATATAACAATAACTAATTAATATATCCATTTTTAGAAAAGTTAGACCATAAAATATAAAAAAAAAATAAATAATATAATAATATAAATAAAACATAATAAAAAATATTAAACACTTTAAATAAAATAATATAAATAAAAATAATACTAAATAATAAATAATAATAAAAATACCTAAAAAAAAATATACCTCATATATATATATATATTATATATACACATAAATAAATAATCATAAACCTCATAAAAACATAAGGTATATAATCTCAAGCCAATATATACAAAAAACACAACCAATATATAATATAATAAATAATAAATATAAATCAATAATAATAATAAAATACAATCAAAAAAATACCCTAATAATAAAATATATATATAATAATATATATATAAACTAACACTTCAAATATGCAAGTAAATATTGCATAATAATATAAATATAAATATTGCAACAAAAAAACCGATACACAAATTTAGAGGAAAAGCACTCAACAAAAAAAAGATAACCGATACAATAAGTTAATCGCTATTTTTTCAATTGCCGATACGATAAACCCAGAATAAAAACAATTATTTAGACACGATATACCGATATAAAAACCAAAAAGATTACAATGAATACTATAAATTAACCTTATTAAATGGCCATGATATAATAATAAAAAAAATATCATATATAATATAATAATTATATTATAATAATAATTATTATATAAATATATATATATAAAAATATATAATATAATTATATATAAATAATAATAAAATATATTTAATATATTAGATGATGTAAAGGATAACATCTACGCACTATATAGATTACGGATAACAAAAAAAACCAGCAACATTTAAGTAAAGATCCGCCTCCGCCGCGTTTTCCCTGGCGATAAAAGAATGTTGCGCGGAATAAATAATTTATTATTGTCAGAAGATTTACGATAAAGAATTTTATTATAAAATACTTAAGATAGAATTATACGTCAAATTTATAGAGAGACAAAGAGTAAACTACCGACTACACTGTGATAAATGATAACATTACCATGAATCATCACAAATCCAGTAGAGATTATAAATAAAGTATAATGAGTCAACAGAGCTCACCAATACGCAGATTAATAATACGCATGCCAAAATAAATAATTCAGACGCTCTACAGCTTTCTGATCCACTTCAGAATGTAAACATAACCATTTAATCTCACGATAAGAAAGAAAGAAATTATTGCAACCACATCCTACAATAGAAACTAGATGACGGTCCATAATATATAAAAAGAATGAAAGATGTCATAAAACTAGAGCTTAAAATACGCTTTGGTCTTTGGTTTGATGGAAATTAATGACCTTCATACTATTCAAGCAAATTATTTGATACCGTGAAATCAAAATCATAAGGCAGTTCTTTTATAATTGCTACACAATATTAGAACAAGATTTAAAATCGTCCACAAAAACTTGTGTTGCAATTGAAAAACATATCAAATCCCGAAAATACGTCCTTAATTTAAGTAAAACATAAGCCAACCACTCCACATTCACACACAGGAACTAACGAATATAAGCACACACAACATACTTCTCTACAAGTAAATCAATAACAAATTTACTGGAAGAAAATAAATACCACTATACAGTCCAGTAGTAATATAAAGAAGAGACACAGACACATATAAAAAATAAAGATGTAGTCAAAATTGAATTGAAAACATTATCACACAATGAAAAAAAAACGACTAGATACTAATCAAATGTGAATACGAAAAGGTATAAGCAAAATGATTATGTAACAAGAACTGAGTCAGCTCCTAACAAAAGGAAAAAATATTTGGCCCTGTATCCTCATAATAACTAAGTATTACTTGGCTGAAGCCTAAGTATTTATAGGCAATAGTCTAGGGACTAAAATATATTGATAATGAAACGAGAAACAAAACTCTACAGTCAAAGAAAAAAGGCGAAATAAATATGATAGTTTTCTAACACGCACACACCTTACCTATATTTTATACTTTCAATACTAAGTGCAAAATAGTATAATATCCTTATGTAAAAATCTCATTTTCATTAAGAGATCGGAGGATGTGAGAAAGAAGCTAAGGTAGGGAAGTGCCATTTGAGTGGGTCCGTCTGCCCCCATGAGTAACAATTATATTAATAGTAATTAGTGGCTAAAACTCAGAAATAATATTAGAAATATATATATATATAATATATATATATATATATATATATATATTATATATACTATAAAATAATATATAATAATATATATATATATAATATATATAAATTATAATCTATATATATATATAATAAATAATATAATAAAATATTAAATATATCAGACATCCGCATCCGATGAAATATTAAAATAAAACATTATTCGCTATCCCACAAATTCCATAATACACGAAGATGCGAAAAAAAGTGACATAAATTGAAAGCATCACTAATATAAATAATATATAATAATTATATAATATATATATATATATATAATATAATAAATAATAAATAATAATATATATATAATATATATATATATAAATCATAAAATTATAATTATATATATATAAAATAATAAAATATATAATAAGCTATATGAAATACTAATCATATGACTAATATGCAAATAAAAGAATTAACATGCATGAGACTAAATAAATAAAATAAAAAATATATAAATTATATAAAATATTATATAATTAAAAATACTATATAAAAATCAATAACCACATAATAAAACACTTATATATATATATTATATATAATTATATATACTATAACTAATCTAAAACTCAATACAAAAAAACACATCACATATCACAATACACTCATCATAATATCCAACACTCATAATACCTATCATCGCAGCACTTAGTGATTAAACAAAATACGAAATCATTAACCACTGTTCACCTAAACTACATATGAGATGGTAGTCAAGGCAAAAAACCGTACAATAAATAAGCGAGGAATACGACGATTGAAGCGTCTCCTTTAGATTCATCCTTGTTTATATAAAAAATAAAAGATGTTTAAACATTACCTTATTGTGGAGAAAAACTCCAGTTAACAATTTTTACTACTTACACGGGCTACTCTCTCTCTCTCTCTCAAGCATCTCTCTCTACTTCTCTCTCTCTCTCATATATATATAATAATAATAATATTATTTATATATATAATAAATATTAATATATATATAATATATAAATAGTAAATATATATAAATAAATAAATTAATAAAATTGAAAATTGGATACTAATAAACTGGGGACCAGAAATATTAAATATAATTAAAATAAAAATAATATATAAATATAATATAAATATATAATAATATATATATAAATTACACGTATTAAACAAAATAAACTTATATAAAAATAAATAAAAGTAAGTCTCTCCTTAGATCCCTCTTAAAGAAGAAACGGCAACATCAACACAAAGGTAACTTAGAGACCAAAAAAGGAAACAATTTTACAAACAATATTTTATAGGCTAAAAGAATTTTCAAAACTCATACAAATACTCCGCTATTACGAAAATTATGAACATACGAATAACCGGCACTGAAAATTAATTTAAAAAGATTGAAAATGACATTATTATAATAGCGATGACAACTCTTACACTCTTTGCTTCTAACATTAAATATACAATAATCTTCCTTACTAATCTCTAATAAATGATAAATATTATATTCATCTACATATACTGACACATTTTCACAAAAAATAACCCACAGCTCTTATACAGTAGAATACTATATTAATATTTCGTAAGTAAAACCGCCACATCGTAATTCTTATCATAACCCATGTTTAACCCCGGAACAAAAAGCTGTTCCCTTACGATAAAGCACCTTCTATTTTTTTACCACGCACTTTAGAAATAAGAGATCTTCCTTGAGCCTATTTCTTCTAATAAGAAAATTCAAATAATATTGGAAACAATAATATAATATAAATTATACTAATACATAATTAAAATACTAAAATTAAACACATATACTAACAACTAATCGATCAATATAACTACCATTATATCACACAATTTATATATACCACAAAAAACAAAACCAATAAAAAAATAATACAAATGAAAAAAACAGATCTTAATCCCGTTTATTATATCTTATAGGATTTCAGAAACACAGATAAGATGAATGTAGTTCATACGTTCTCGTTACTGTACATCTCATATAGATCAAAACTTAACCCGAAAAATTTTAAGAATGAATCATATTTTTTATAAAATAATTCTAAAACGTAAAGAACATAAAAATAATAAACTCAAAATTCCTGTAAGGTTGCTATCAAATCCACGCTACGATAAGCCAGAACTAATTAAGAACCAACTGTTCTTAAACGCAAATAATGTTATATATACCAATACAAGAATGAGAAGGACGTGTTAAGGAATCCGATCAGACACTTTATTAGAAATCTTCATATCCATAATATACAAAGAATTCAAGAACCTCTATATAAATCTAAATATTATCTTCCAAAATGAGAATAAAACTTCATAAAAAGCTGATCAAATTATTTATATATAAAAAAACCATTATGAGTATATTCTATCTTTTATAATCTCAATAAGCTCCTAATTACCAAATAACCAAATTCTCCTAAAATCACAAATAGCTGATTCAATCTAGATAAATAATAACAACAAAGATCACGACCTAGCACATGACAATACGCGGTAAGTTCTAAAACATGGATAATTCTCTATTAAAACTGGGATAGAAGACATAATTCTTATCAGAGCGTAAAAGAACAAATGACAAAAAAAACGAAAAACAGTTACCTAAATTATAAAAGCAAGGCAATACTAAAATATCTTCTATCGTAAACGAACTTACGTATTATTTAAAACAATTAACGAATTAAAAAGGTAGTATATAACATAAAAGAATTAGCCCAAGATAAGTATTTTGTGGGCATTGCTAATTTATTTATCAGCAATCACCTACTAATACATTACTAAAACAAATGGACTAATTTCTTTATTTCTATCATTCCTTATAATCATAAAATTGGGGGGTCTAAGGTTTCCGCAAAACACAAAGATTTGTTATTTGTTCTGATTGGAAGTATAAATTTTCACCCATGAAAGAAAAATCAACCTTTGCTCCAGTAAAATTTTCATAGCTTTAGCCATTATAATCCTCTAAAATATTTATATGAAACAACTAATTGTTTTAACTACAAATCATACGATATATCTCAAATCCACCTGTATACGCCTACACAACTATAGCAATACATGAATGTTCCTAAGTTTCCGTGTTCATGCTCCGACAAGAAACTTATTGGACCCTTATCCAAATGTTATTGAATAAAATTACCTCTTTTCAATATTACAAATCATTCTTAAACATAAATCTATTCACACAATATAGCAAGTTATCTTAAATCTATATTATTAAACAACAACTTACAAATTGGAAGTTTCATTTAAGATTAAAAGTAAAGACATCTCCATGAATCATTTGAAGGATCAATACTCTGAAATTAACAACACTACCAAAAAAATCGTAGTCGAACACTAGTAAAATCCTACTATGTAAAGACCTCTCACATTACACAATAACTATAGAATAGCAGAGGAAAAAAACAGATAAGAAGCCTATGCGTACCATCAATTACTTTACGAATAATCATCTCCATCTCTCACAGAGAATTTAAGCTGTCAGAGAGATCATCTATGACCTCAATAAACAAACTAAATACAAAATAAATCATATATCAAAATTCTCCAACAAAATACACATCATACTTTCAAAAATGCATATACATAATCGATGAAGATAAAATTTAACAATATTGGTAAATCTTTAATATATAAATCACTTACTACTAACACATTAAAACATCAAACATATAGGATTTCTTTGGCATCCCAACCATGAATTTGCCAGATGACGAAACTATATTGCCGACCTGAAATTCTCGCTGCAAGACACGAACACCGATTTATTACATGAGAAGGGTCTCATAACATTTCATGTTTTGCAGCAACTTAGGTCAATATAGATGCTTGGTGGAATAGCGCCAAAACCCACAAGTCATGATAGTAATAAACAAACATGAACATAATTATAAAAAAATGGTCTATATCATAAGTTGCACACAATAATATAGATCAACTATTGCTCGATAAGGTATTAAAATCGATTATGGAAGTAAATATTAAAGATATATAGGAAGCAGATTATTACTTGAATGCAAAAAATAATGATTCCAACACTCATACAAAAAAAGTACGGATAATGGTAATGGAACCTCCCTCCTTAAAACCCATAAATACGCGAAATTACTTTCTATAGATTTGCACACGAGAAAATAAACTTTTCGTAAGCACAGTGGTACAATTCCAGGCATCAACAATGAGAAAATAAGCGACTTTTACACTCACGCAATACGGAAATTCTTAATAACGTTGTGGTTCCAAAAAGCATTTTATTCGCGATTTTTGCGTCTATAGAAAATACTACACAAAAAAAACGGAACAGCAAAATTCCGAGAATATTTTACGTTTCGCTAACGACAAATGCAAAAACGAAAACGCTATATTAAAATCATCACCACACAAGATATTGGATCAGAAGCTTGGATTTCGGGAAATATAAATCTAAGAATAATCGAAAAACTAGCGCTGATTTGTCTAAAAATATAAACAAAATACAAACAAAAAATATAATTATTAAAAATAAAAAAAACAACCAAAACAATAAGTAAAGATAAACACAACCACACACAAATCTACCAGAACTTGTGAGATCCCGATGTCCATAGAAAAAATAGAAGAAGGAAAATTTAGAAAACACTACATTAATTCTCCATAGAAAGATAAAAAGCACATCGTTATCATCAAAAAGTCTTCCGCACGTCATTTAACAGAAAATTTTAAATACTATTGTCTGACTAGCATAGGGGCTAAGAAAAACACCAAATTCGTACAAGCTAAACAATACTATATAGACTTTTAGTGAAATCGATGTTGATAAGTCACACCTTCTCAAACATCCATCTTCAACAACCACTCACAGAGCAATAGCCGGAACAATATGCGTACGTGATACCTAATATCTACTCACTACTATACCATACTATCATACCATACAAAATATAAATCTACACTAATAATAAAATATACTAAATATAATAAAATATACACAAACATAAACTAAATACATAAGTCATAAACATTACTCCTTAATTACATAAAAATCTAACTAAATGAAATAAAAACTCATAAAATAATTCCCAAACTAATATCCGACAAACTCCAATACTTTAAAAGACGCAACTGTGTGGCTCAAATCAAAACACAACAAGCGGTAAGGGTACTCAGAAAAAAAAATTTAATTATACAGATTAAAACCCCAACAAAAGAATGGAGAAGCAACAGGAATTAACGCATTACCTAAAATATAAATACCTTCTATAAAATTACCACTGATACCCAACACCCACGATCACAAATGAATCAAAACCACACAATTTCACCATCACCCCCAAAAAAATAGAATACAAACCAACCCTCAAAAATACGACAAAACAAATCACACAAACCACAACCCAGAAATACAAACAAAAAAAAACAAAACCACCAGATAATCAAGAATAACAAAACAACCATACAAACAAAAGATTAACACTCCAAAATGATAGTAATCCAGACAACCTGGTGCAGTCAAATATTACTGAAAATAATAATACTCAACATAATATACCAAAATAAAATAAACTATAATACAAAATATCACTAGAATTCAATAAAAAAAACCCACCAAACCCAACTAAATAAAAAGAATACCCAAAATAAAAAACAAAAATAACAATAATATTTTAAAAATCAAAAAAAATCCAATTACGATAATATACAAAAATATCAAGTAGGTATCAATAGCTAAAACTATATACAGCAACTATATTAAAATTATTATTAAATTAATATAATATTAAATAATATTCCCACTGTATCTTATTATATTTTCTATATATTACAGGTCTTTCTTTTTCAGACTCGTGTAAACGCTACATGGATAAGCATCGGATTTAGAAAAGAAGCATGATTCTTGATGAATTTACAACAACTAGTGAAGACTTTTCCCCCGTTACAAGATTAATAATTAACATATAATCAAGAAAATATAAGGATATGCTTAACAAAATAATAGACTTAGGAGAATTGATAATTCGGTACTAAATCGTTTTAAATTAAACTTTAATCTATTACGAATCAATAAAATGCCTTTTAATTAAAGAAATGTAGATTAAAGTTATATTTTATATATTCTATTATTGCATATAGTAAAATAATCTTGGAACTAGTCTACATCTAAAATTACAATAATACTTAAACTCCGTATCAACAACACATGACGTTAATTTATTTCTTAGCCAACTATTTCAATACAAAATATTAAAAAAAGAGACGATAGAAATGATGAAACCAATTGTTGGAGAGAGATGAGCTATTTGTAACGAGATCGAGTTGTGATTTTAAAAATCACTGAATGACAGACCGGATAGAAAGGAATATTACTAAAAATACTATAATTAATATACACAAGTAGATTAGGGGCAATCTTCTAATCCTGTAATTTTCAAACAAGAATCAATAAAATATTTCAATCATTTCACATAAAAGAGATGCAAGACTTGATAATCTAACTTTGTAGAAATCGAGGAAAATAAATGAATGTCTCTTCACGACATTAATAGAAACGAGATATGATGCTAATATTTTACAAGCATAAATATGGATTTGGCTGCATGGATAAATAATAAAACACTTCATGGAATTAACAAACAAACACAAAACATCGGCTCGGAGTACAATATTCCCACTCCGCTAGAGCCTGCACAAAACACGACCTACTCTCACAACACTCAAGAAAGGACTCCCCTGATAATATGCGTTGCAGACTTCTTATACATTTTCATAGCGACGCAAAGCATCTTACTCTTTACTACAAAAATACTATTACTACATCGACGTTTGTTTTACTTACTCTGAAAGATGATATATATATATATATATATATATATATATATATATATATATATATATATATATTATATATATTTATATTATATATATATATATATATATATAATATATATATATATATATATATATATATATATATATATATATTAAATCGGGAAAGAAGCTCCCCCCTTCAGACAATTATTTACACTTGTAAATACTGCTTACATTTCTGAACAGATATGTTTTACATAAAACAAACTACTTCGTAATTACTCATAACATAAAATCTATAATACAATAATAAATAAGAAAACAAAAACTTCTTCATTCTTCTCAAGATCTTCGTTCGTTATCTTCTCAGCAATTCAGGTACAGGAAATAAGACATCGTTTTAAGAATGATTATTAACAAATAATACTTTCAAATATATACACATACGACATCAACATTGTTCTATCAAAACAATCAACATGACAAATGCAGTCTGCTTTGACATAGAAAAACCTGAGAACTATTCTGAGAACGAACGATTTGTAGGAAAATGAGAACAAGAAGCTTGACTTTGATCGTCTTGAGAAATAGGAGTACTATGAGTATTAGACACTTTATTACTCGAACGTAACCATCTAGGACTTTGGATACGAGGCCCCTGGAAATGTTGATGGGGAACGTAATTACCATCAGAATCATCAGAATACGAACTAGACTTATAAAAACTTGAATTATTTGCACTGTGATTGTGATTTAACTAACAGAAAACGAAGATTTTGGAACACTATCTGACAAAAATGAGCATTCCTGTGAACTATCATGAACACCTTGGTGAGAATTAGAATTAGAAAATGACCTTATCGGATCATGAAAAGATGAGTTTGAATACCTGTGACTCTCATGCGATTGCTGAACAGACGGCATTCTATTTACACACTTAGAAGATTTATGAGGGAACATAACAACTTCAGACTGTCATCATCTGAATTTATGCTGTCAGATTGATCATTTACAACATTTTTCTCGACATTGAAATGTACTTGTTTCGGATTTACTATATTTAATAGATGAGAAGATTTGGATTTGAACAATCAATCGTTTGATCTAAAATCGTCTCTGGTAAGCGATTTTCGAAAATTATGTTATGGGAACTGCGATTTCACGAGAATCGTCTGAGACATATCAAGTATAAATCTGTTTCTTCTAGAACATTACCAATCAACTCTAAAAGGTTCCCCTTCAAGGGAAATACAATTTTTCATACCCAGTGGTTTTAAACATCAAGAATATTAACACCTACTACCGACTGGGATCTTTTCTATCTCTCGCTTTCTTATGCTTGCCTTTCTACAACTTTCTTTGTTTCTACTTCTAAATTTTCTTTCGCTATCTCACGAATTAAATTAGTTCTAATAACTATATCTGTTAATTCTTCATGAGTTGGACAATAATTTTTATCAGGATTTGAAAACGGAGTGACGTAGTTCTCTACATCATAAGGTAACCTTTTTGAATACCCGAAAAGAATGAAATGTGATGAATCTCCTAGAGTTTCATTATAAGAGGAATTAATACTTAATTGAGCGAAAGGAAGGAAATTAGACCAATCGTTACCGTTTTCATTCACGTAACGACGTAAATAATTCTCAATTTGCACTTTGGCGCGATCAATCAGAGAGTTAGCAGTGGATGGGAGGACGGTTATTCCTACATTCTTAACCTTCCAAAGCTTGCATAACTGCTTGAAAAACGATTGAACAAAATCACAACTTTGATCAGAAAAAATGATGCTGGGTGTTGTATGTCTTACAATGACCCTATGAAGCAAAGCATTAGCGATATGAATGCCACTTCGAGACGGAATCGCACATAATAACTCAACGTAGCGAGTTAAAGAATCTTTAAAAACAAGAATATATTTAGCCCCTGACGCTTTACATGGAGGTAAAGGTCCGATAATGTCAGTATGAACCCTACAGAAAGGTTGATATGGAACGGGATACTTGAAAATGGGCGCTCTCTTAGGAATATTACCCTTCACCCTAAGACAGGAAGAACATTCTTTACAGAAATCATAAACTAACTTTGACATCTTTGGAAAGATGTACCGTTCTCGGATACGTTTTTCTGTTCTCACGTGACCTAAATGGCCAGCTCCTAAACTGGAATGATTAAGACTAAGAATTGTATATACAAGAGAATCGGGAACTTCTATAAGATATTGCATTTCCTTTGTAACATAATACAGAATATCGTGGAGGAGAACATGAGGAAAATTAATACTTTGACCATTTGTTTTAATGGAATCAAAGATTGGAGAAAGTCTTGAACACTTTCTTTGCTCCGTTTTTATCACATCGGATGTGAGATTGAAAAACTTCTTTGTAAGACCAGAATAATCGATACTGGAAATTGCATAAATTGGAGCGAGAGAGGTGGGAAAACGAGACAAATAATCCGGGCAGATATTCTTTTTCCCTTCAATATAAAGATTTCAGGATTGAATGAATTAACTTTGATGGCCCATCTTGCCATCTTATTGTTTTAAGACTTTATTCTTAAAGATAGCCACAAGAGGTTGATGATCTGTATAAATACGAATCTTATACCCGAAAACTATATTTCTAAACTTAGCTAAAGACCAAGTGATAGCAAGTGCTTCCTTTTCAAGGGAGGAATAATTTTTCTCTGCTTTACTCAATGTACGTGAAGCAAAGGAAACAGGACGGTCATTGCCTTGATCATCCTTTTGTGCTAACACAGCACCTAGAACCTACGTTACTGGCATCTGTTGAAATAATAAATTCCCTACTAAAATCCGGAAATTGAAGTAATGGTTCGATGATTAATTTACGTTTTAACGTATCAAAAGCTTTATCTGTTGTTCACTGAAGCCAGACAAATTTAGGCGTTCTTTTTGAAATAAGGATGTGAATGGGTTGAGCATGGTTCGATGGCGAAGACAAATGCGTTGCCGAACGCAGGAGACAAAAGCTGTGACAGTTAGCTCTCACAGGAAACGTCCGTGGGAACGGCGGAAACGACACCATCTGTTTAGAAGACGACCACGCTGATATGGCGCTTTGGCCTACAAAACGTCTGTGGTGGGCGGCGGAATGGTTAAGAAATTAGGCCTTCTTCCAACTTCAACTTAAGTTCGCTTCTTTAACTCGGCAAAAACGTAACTGAGACTCTGATAATGGATTCTATACATCTTTCGAATACACATTATGTCACGAGATAAATTAATGCATGAATACCCTACTAATGAGAAAGAGCTATGTTTATGATTTTCAGAAAACATTGGACGAATTTCTCACACCTTCAGGTACCATCTTATACTGATAATGCCCTCTGTGAGAAGAAAAAGATAAATACGGCTTGCTTTCATCCGCAACTTTTATGCCATATGGATTCGAGGAGACATCTAAACTTGAAAAAATATGTGCATTACTTAACTTGGAAATTGTTTCTTGCACATTATGGATAGGCGATTGGAGAGGTACAATACTTTTATTTAACTTTCTAAAATCCAAAATTATCTTTGGTTCAAATTCACCTTGAACCGGGAGAACAATAAGAGGATTTGAATGTGGAGAATCAGAATTCTCGATGTACCCTTGGACGATACACTCGTCAATCCAGCTGTTAATATCAGCCTGAAATTTGTGCGGGAGTTGATGATTTGGAGTATAGAAATATTTTTGTGAGTCAGGCACAATTTCTATTTTGAATTCACCTAATGGACTACATTCGACTTTATCATCCCCTAAAGCAATAACTTCTTTATGAGCTAAGAGAAAATCTAAGATCTGCTCCAATTGAGCACTATCTTGCAACACCAATAAATCAGATTCTTTCTTCGATTTTGAAAGCAAAATTTCCTTGTAAACATCGCGAAGTTGATCATTGGATAGACCCTGCGACGATTCTATTTTATTTATAATAGATAAGAACTACGAAAAGAGAGAGGATTAGCATACGAAGAAACAACTGTATTCTTATCAATTGTGATAGCGGAAGGACTGAAAGTTTACACATTTAATCAACATAGTACCATCTACTACTGTACTAAGACATTTGCAAAAAGAACATTGGATATTGAATTCTTCTCACTTACAAAGAAGGAATAATCATTAGGCGGCGAGTTTCCAGCTGAGAACCGAATATTAAAGAGAGAATGGCGCTTAGAATAGGCCTGCGAACTTAACTGTTGTTCGGCAAGAAACACTTCATAACATTGATCGTTATAAATAGATAATTCATGAACAAGAGATTCATCTTCAAAATTAAGATGACTTAAATTGGACGGAGAACGAACAAAATTGACATTTGACTCTTCAAAAAGTGGATGCGATTTATCGTACATGCGAGGATCGATACTAGTTTTTGGATCATATATTAAAGGATCATAAGCAACCAAAGGAATTTGTGTGCACCCGATATGTTCATTCATGTATAAACACTCATTTTTAAAATCGAAAACTACCGGTAAAGAACCTAAAATATCCGTACCAAGAAGCATATTTCCGCTAAAAGAACATTGATCTCCAAAAACAATTGCATGGATATTAAACAGACGATTGTTTAACAACATTTGGAGTTTGACACGTCCCAGATTGGGTACGACGTTACCAGAAATAGATTTTAAGACTATGTTGTTTTCTTCTAATTTGAGAGGATATAACTTCTTTAAACTCTCGAATACCTTCCATCTCAGAAGCGAGACCCCACTCCCCAAATCGATATACGACGTTATCCCATATATGAACTCATATTCGACCGTTAAATCGATCTTAACATAAAAACTTTTCCCTATAAGAGGAGTTCCTTCAACACTATTTACATCCGTGAGACACGGATTTGAATTAACTATATTGACTATATTAGCCTCTAAATTGGACATCACCACATTGCGAGACTGAGAATGCGTGGTCCCATTAAAAAAAAATGACTCCTAGACGAAGAAGAATGAACAGAATTACTAGAAAAACGATGCGGATTACGCAGATTTGCACGGCGATTTCGGGAGAAATCGTGCGGAAAATGATGATTAACTTGGGTGAATTCGTGCCCAAAAGAATGATTTCTATCAGATTTATTATAAAAACTTGCATTGGGATCATAATTCGGATCCAAAAGACTTACCTGAACTTCAGGATTCTCTTCAGAAAATCGATACGAGTGCGGAGATTCATTTCTCACTATTCTATTTCCGTGTTTCTGTACCGCGGTTTCACCGTAATTAAATCGCATATTACGCCCCTTATTAACATTATTGGCACCCTTGGAGTATGAATTTGTCATATTTTGACCCTGATTCCCATTATAATGACTTCTGGAATAGTTTTGAGCATTGTCAAAACGCGAATTTGACCCTCCTTGAACAGTAGGATTTTTACCAAAACTTGCTTGGCTATGATTAACACTGGAGTGTTTTTGAGAATAATTATTACTATTATTAGAATAATTGGAATGATTTGAATGATTTATAACCCTAAACGACGTAAACCTTCCTCTGAAAGAGGTTGCCAAATTGTGCCCCGACATTTAGCTTCCGAACCCCTAGAATGACTTTTGTAACACAAACTACAGAAAGGTCGAAAGATACAAGCGGCAGTGCCGTGTCCATTATTCTCACATCGCCGGCAGAACAATGGTTTTCTTACCTTAGGACTCCTAGCAATAGAATTATTCACATTGGAAGAACGATCACGATAAAAACTTGGAACATTTTTAACATTATAGGACTGATGCGTGGAGGGAGGAGGAGAGATTTTCTCTGTTTGCGTAGCATACACCGGACTAGATTGAACAGAATTCGATGTTCTGTTAAAAGAAGAAACTATCTTACCATTATTTAAGACACTTGTCTTTCGTAAATACGTTTGTACCTGTTGAGGTATTGTTTTATCTATGCTAAATTCTTCATGTATAATCTTTTGGAATTGAGGCTTGACATTCGAATATAAATTAGAAAATAAGAGGAGACGACGCTGTTCGTCACTAAACTTTATATCATGTAATAGAGCAGCAGAATCGATGAATGATTGTAATGACCTCTGAGCCTCTGTTAGGAACTCGGGTAAGGAATGATTAGGTGACCATTTGGTACCTACAAAATCACTGAACGTTTCGAACGTGGATTTAGACACGAGAGGATTGAGAACTAAGGATAGATCATTTTTAAACGACTCCCAGGAAACAGCCCCCCTAAGTTCTGGCGTACTTTGCACTAAATAGGCCACATTACCTTCTGCGAGACAAACCTTATATAGGCCCTCAATTTTTCTATATCACTTGTAATCCCTTCATCTGCGAAGTAAGCGTCAACAGAATTAAACCAACCTGATAATTCAGGTCCACACCAACTATTATTAACAAACCCTATCAGCAGAGGAATATTCGGACGTGAATGTGACAACCTGTCAATGTTAAGAACTGGACGTTGCATGTTCTCGGAATTAATAAAAGAATCAGCCGAAGAAATATTTTGTGCTACGTTTTCGTCAGCAGGATTTTGTACATCAATAATAATATTATCAGCGTTATGATTATCAGAAATGTTGTCCAGATTGGAAATGTCGTCAGTGGACATGAATGAAAAATATTAAGAAAGAAATGGAAATGGACAACACATAAGAAACATATACAGACGAATATATGAAGAAAATATAAAATACTTTGAAAAAAAACCAAAAACTTACAAACTGCACTCTTCTAGTTGACTATTTTGATATACTGCACGCGATATCCAATATGCATACAAAAGAAAATATTAATAGAGAAAGGACGTTTGCCTTCTTGTTAACAATCATAAAGAAAATAATAATAATAAAAAAAATAATAATAATGAGAAAAGATAATAATAATAATAAACTCTGTTTCCTGTCTACCCTGCACCTATTTGGGCGGGCAGAATCCTCCTTGCGAGATTTTCTGAACCTTCTGAATGCTTCAAATAACGAACGCGATCCAGATCGAAGAATTTTAGAAATTTTCTTTTCTTTCCACAAAACGGTTTCTAAAACACAATAAAAAAAAATTAATACAACAAGAATATATATATATATATATATATATATATATATAGGTAGGTAGAGAGTAGGTATATATATATATATATATATATATATATAGGTATATATATATATATATATAGATACTAATAATTAATCATTCATCTTCCCTTTGATTAAAGTGCTTATCTTTATATCGATCTGAGTAATCCTCTAGAACATTCAAATAAACTGTCCCTTCCAACTAGCAGATATGTCCAATATAAACCCAAGGCAAACATCTGATTAAATATTAACTTCTTCCATCAGCAATATGGTTAATAGAAGAGGCACCTATCAACACTTGTCGCAAATAATCCGTTATTTCTCGTCACACTATTTCCTAAAATAAACTCTGCCACATTCGTGAAGCCTAAAAAAAAAATACTCCACACGCAAAATTCCCAGAGCTTCTTTAGAATATATTATCTAACCTATCCTAACTGTAGATAGTGATATATATATATATACACATATATATATATATGCATATAGTTATATACATATATAGAGTATATATATATATATATATATATATATATATATATATGAGAATATATATATATATATATAGTATATATATATATATATATATATATATATGATATATACATATATACATTACATATATATATATATATATATATATATATATATATATATATATATATATATATATATATATATATATATATATATATATATATATATATATATATATATATATATATATATATATATATATATATAATAAATATTATTTATATATATTTTTTATATTATATATATATATATAGATTGATATGATAAAGCAATTTTATTTGCTATGCTTTGATATCGTAAATGATTACAATAAATTAAGAAGAAAAATAACAAATAATTTCTTTCCGTCAATAAATCTCTACCTGCTATTCGCTTAAGAGTGGTAGTGAATCCAGAAATAACCAGATTCCTGACAGGCAATGAGGAGAAATCGCTAGCCTCAAAACGGTCTCTTTTATAATACTAAATGAGTTAAACAAATATTCTAATGAAATATTTACCAAATGCATAAAATCGCAAATTCTCTTAAAAGAAATATATTATATAATTGCTATATATATATAGAAGATATTTCCAACAATATTTGGAACAGAAAATGATTATTTAGAAAATATATTTGAACATTTATGAAAGACAAATATTTTCATGCACGAGACTACTAGCGTAATTATAATGACGTCATCAACGATAGACGTGCGGGAGCCAATCACAGAGAAGATGAATTATTGACATATAACTGCGCAATAAAAAATTATTTGCTTATTGAATAACTATTATTATAATACAGAAAGAATGTTTTTATCAAATAAATAAATTATTGATTAGTACAAAAAAAAATAATTAGATAATTTTCACAGACCTCTAGATACACAGTATACCTTATAATCTTGATACCAACTATTTTAAATCCTCTAATGTAACATCAATGGATATCTTCATTTATCATGAAGGCGAAATGGATGTCGTGAAATGAATACTTCTCAATGGAGAACGACGAATTACTCTTGAAGGAAAATAGGCATCAACGTAGTAGACCACTTCTTTCGGTCGCCATCAATCTTTTGATTGAGAAAATAAAATATATCTTCAGTAGATATCTTAACGTAGAAAATGATGAATGAGAAATATGAACGACAGATTTGTCCACAAAATAGTCCTGTGACACGCGTCGGCAATTCTTCTTTCCCCTGTTTCTATATTTCTTTCTATATATTACAGGTCTTTCTTTTTCAGACTCGTGTAAAACCTACATGGAAGCATCGGATTCGAAGAAGATAGATTCTTGGAGATTTCAACCTAGTGGACTTTCCCGTTAAGATATATCTACACACTCGAAGAAATAAAAGGATGCTTCAAAGACTTAGGAGAATGATATTTCGGACTTCGTTTAATAAAATTTAATCTATTACGTCATATGCCTTTTAAATAAAGAAATGTAGTTAAGTAATTTTATATCCTTCTTTAATATTTATAGAAAATAATCTTGGAACAGTCTTCTTAAAATTACAATAATCTTAACTATGATACAGAATGCTTGAGAGATATATTTGTACAAAGTTTCATCAAAATAAAATATGAGTCGTAAACAATATAAAAGATTTGAGTGGGAGAGATGTAAGTAAGGTCGGTTGTGTTTTACCTGAATGACAGCCGGATGAGATATTACTATACTTCAGTAATATAAAATTAGATTATGGAAATTCTTCACTTGCTTTATTTTCAAACAAGAATCAATAAAATATTTCAATCATTTCACATAAAAGAGATGCAAGACTTGATAATCTAACCTTGTAGAAATCGAGGAAAATAAATGAATGTCTCTTCACGACATTAACAGAAACGAGATATGATGCTAATATTTTACAAGCATAAATATTGATTTGGCTGCATGGATAAATAATAAACACTTCATGGAATTAACAAACAAACACAGAACATAGGCTCGGAGTACAATATTCCCACTCCGCTAGAGCCTGCACAAAACACGCCCACCTACCAAACAAATACACTTCAAGAAAGTTGACTCCTCGGTACTATAAGTGCTAATGGCATTCCATACATTCACATTGACTATGTTAACCCACTCTTTACCACAAAATACCATTACCAATAACGCACACGCTTGTTTTTACTCTACCTGAAAGCATTTAGATATATACATATATATATGTTATTATATATATATATATATATATATATATATTATTATTATATTAAATCGAAATATATATATATATTATTGCTATATATATATATATATATTATATTATATATATTATTATATATATATATATATATATATTAGTATATATATATTATAGTTATATATATATATTATATTATTACGTATTATATATATATATATACATATATATATACATATTACATATATATATATATATATATTATATTATATATTATTATATATATATATATATATATATATATACTATATATATATATATATATATATATATATATATATATATATATATATATATATATATATATATATATATATATATATATATATATATATAAATCTCTTCCTTCATTAACATATACCTTTGCAAACACTTCCTAGTTATAAAAATCATATAATTTAAAGTAACCCTGGAGACACACAGGAGAGGGAGTGGAAGAGAGAAATTACTAGGAATGCACCAAAGCTTCAGCATGCTGATTAACTCAGGGAATTGCTTAACAGCTTCAGTCAAAACTGAATCTTAATAATAGGTTGAAGCCAATTATTTGTAATAATATACTCAGTGTCCTAATTGCTTTTATAGTGAAAGTGTAATGTACAATTATTTTGAATTTAGACCAAATGCACAACAAACAATGTTAATTAAATAAAATTTATGAAAAAATATTTATTGGCAAAAAACTTAAGTAATGTTGAAATAAGTATGTTGAAAATTGCTAAATAATGAATCATTTTATTGCAATACTTTGAAAATAGTTTTACGCATCAAAGTACTTTCCATGGCTATCTCTTCACCTTGTAGTTGTTTTAATCTACTCATGACAGAAGACAGTGAGTCAGGAAGATATTTTGGAACTACTGAAAACGAGCCAAAAGAAGATTTTTGTTTCACATTGTAGCTTGCTTATGTGTAACTTGCCCATCATTCGTAAGAGAATTTATTTTTGGGTGCTTCTGGTAGACTTACATATGAATTAACATCTAAAATGAGAAAATAAAATAATCTTTGGTAAAAAATTGTAGAATGAGGAAGCCAGATTTACAAGACTGATTTAGCTATGAAACAAAAGAATAAAAATAAATGTAGAATGGTGAGCTAAAACCAGAATGTTTAATGTTTCACTTTCCGATTCATTGGGATAGTCTAAGTTCATGATGAAATGAATTTAAATTACTATTCCAAAAATACTTTTAAGGAAAAGAATTTATTAACCAAATGCTGTAATTTGTACTAATGGCTAATTTAATTGTGGATATTTTTTTCAAAATAAGAAATTTTTGTAGTAGGCTTACTCACCAATTTTTTTTTAGTTCCTAAAAATTATCTTTCATACTTTTCTTTCCCCCTTTTGGTTTTAGGTTATTATTTCTTCTATTGCTCCTGTTATTTTTTTTACAAATAATCATAAATGTCCCAAGTTATCTTTATATTTTACTTGGTGATAATTACTCTGACTCAAAATTGATGACTTGATTCAGAATCAGAATCTAACTCTTCCATAATCTAAATTTGTTTGAAAATCCAATCTTTAGATATTCATTTCTTAAAATGTTTAAATTGAGCTGAAATCAATGACAACTTAATTTCTTCTCTTTCATTCATATCTTTGATTTTCCTAGTTTAAACCTAGTCCCAAGAATCATGGCAAATTTGAGTTTTAACTATTTAGATACAATTTCCCTTGAGATCTTCTATCATAGTCTTTATACCACTTGCTGACTTGCAGGCAAATTCAAGAAATTTTTCCATAAAACAAATAAAATAAATATTTATGGATACTGAAACATTATTGGTACTCATATTCAATGTAGTTTTTTGGAATGCTTCAGGATATATAGCAAAATTTCAACCAACACAAATTGAGGGTCTTGTGAAACTTTTGCATTTTCTGTGATGCAAAAGAATTTTTTTTCCTATGAATCATAAAGTGGAAGGGTCAGAGGCAAGGAGAATTTAGAGATTAGCGACCATGATATAATAGGATTTAACATGAATATGATACCTGGACCCAAATTGCAAGTTAAAATGGAAAAGATCTTAGATTTAGGATACCAGAGGATTGGAAAACGGCATATGTTGTGCCTATTTATAAGAAATGTAGTAAGGAAGATTTGGGAAATTATAGGCCAGTTAGCTTAACATCTTTGGATGTAAAAGTTTTTGAAAATTACTGAAGGGTCATATAGAGAAATATTTGAATGATAAAAAGATATTGTATGACTCCCAGCATGGTTTTAAAAAGGGTAGATCATGTCAGACAAACCATTCTTTTAGAATTTATGGAATACATTACTGACTACACTGACCAAGGAGATTCAGTTGGTACTATATATTTAGACTTCAGCAACATATGCTATGGTTCCTCACATAAGGATGATGCAAAAGTTAACGCAATGTGGTATAGGTGGAGTGGTACATGGTTGGATTTAAGTGGTTGCGAAATAAAAAAACAGGGTGTACAACAAAATGGCAATAAGTCATCATGGGAAATAGTGAAGAATGGTGTCTCACAGGGTTCAGTGCTGGGGTCATTATTATTCCTGATATATATAAATGATTTATACCAGGGACTTAAAAGTTTCTAAGTTTGCAGATGATACCAAAGTGGCTACCTCACTAAGGAATAATGATGGCTATATAAAGATTCAAAATGATATTGATAAACTTCTTGGGTGGGCAGGTAAGTGGGAAATGAATTTTAATAGTAAAAAGTGTAAGGTTCTCCACCTAGGTTACTCAAATAAAAGATTTAACTACAATATGAATGGAGGTTGGCTTGAGTTGTGGTGAGCTGCCTTAGTGGTAAGTATATCTACAGGCAGTATTAGGTTCTGAAGGAGGTTCAGCAAGCCAGTCAGTCAGTCAAAGTCAGGCAGTAGTAAAGGTTATTGGGAGTGTTATTTCTGTAAGTATGGGATAGTCTTTTTTTGTTTGTTTGTATCATATTTAATTGTATTGGAGTATTTTAATTATGTCATGTATGAGGGTGGTATGAAGGGGGGGGAATACATGCGAGTGATGGATGTTCTGTCGACATCAGTAGTTAGTGATTCTATTTTTCAACAGGACCTTATTACCTTTGTATTCCTTGTTTTTGCGGCATCCATCACTCTTCTCTCTTTGGTTGAAAGTGAATGATTGTTGATTAAATGTTTTTTCATGTATAAATTTTTTCTTCCATAGGATTATCTATTTTGATTTTGAAATTTGTAAAAATAAAGGATTTAAATAGAGGATTGTAAATAGTCTTGTGGATGGTGGAACACTTAAGGATATAGATGGTATGGTGAAGAGTTTGTTGTGGTTTCAGGGAACTTTAATTTCTCTTATGGATGTGAAATCCTTCTATGGGAAAGGTAATTATTATATTTTATTAATTTGATGATTAATTGATGATTAATATTATTCTTCTTATTATGGTTATTATTATTCTTATTTTTTTTATTTTGTATTTCTATTATGAGTATTAAAGTAGAGGATTATTGTTTTTAAACTTGCAGTATTGAGATTTGGTAGTGTGGTATACCGTTGTTCATTAGACTGGGAGTGAAGGACTACTGTGGTGAAGGTTCCTGTTGTGAAGGTCTGCTGTCTGTGGGACCGTAGAAGTAAAAGAGAAAAATACTGGTTAATAACATTGGCCAGGTATTCATTATTTTATGTTGGTTTTATTTTTTTTGATCTTTTAATATATTTATTTGACTATTTCATGTTTAAAGATTTTGATTATTATTTGATTGTTTTAAGATTCACTATATCATTTTGATTTTTTTTTTTATGCATTATTTTTTTGTTTCATGATTAATTTGTTTTTTGAGTTATTTTTCACGATAGTATTACTTATTATTTAATAAATTTCACTCGTTGCCTTAAATGCGATATTATTATTTAACTTATTTTCATTTTTTTAAATATTATATTATATTGTTATGTTAGGATTTGTTTTTTTCTGTATCTTTTCAGTTTTTTTGGGGACTGGATTTTTTTGATGTTTCTTGTGGCTCCATTTTTTTTGGTGGATCCATTTCCTGCGACGATTGGATTTGTTTCACTGTGGATCTGTATTGTAAATTTCGCGGTGGCTGTGATACGGTACACCTAACATATGATTGTAGATTGGTACTACATAGATTGTAATTTTTTGAAATTGGAAAAATAAAGAAAAGATTGATTTTTTTGGAAAACTAAAATAAAAGGACAAATTGAAAGTTAGAATTGAAAACAAATAAACGGAAAATTAAACAAAAACATAAGGAAATTTCAAAGAGGATTGAAAAAAAAAAAACATTTTTGAAATTAGAAAAGACAAAACTAAAAATACAAGTGGAAAAGGAAAAATTAAACTAATTGAAAACAATTAAACAAGTTTAAACCGAAAATAAAAAAAAAATACAAGTGAAATTTAAGAAATTTTGAAAGTTATAAAAGTGAAAAAAAAAACAGAGTGGTACCCCAAATACATAGTGGTACCATATGTGGTAAAACTAAAATTTAAAAACAATATTTCTGAATTGACTATTTGTATATTTATTTTTTTTCTATTATATTTGTCTATGATTTGTATATGTTGTAGGTATAGGTTAATCAAATGGTAGTTAACCTTGTAGTATATAGTATATTGGAGAAGTTGGTAGTGGTATACTATAGTCATTTGTATTGGTATACTATAGTGGTATTGGGATACAGTGTAGATTTATTTTTGTACTTCATAAAGTGGTATTGGTTTATCTGGTATAAGTGTGTATACTTTTTGGGGAAAATTTAAAAATAATTATTATAAAATTTGTGTGATAAATATAATTGGTGCAGACCGTTTTTTTGTAATAAATTTAAAGTGGATGTGTTTATTAGTTTTCCCTTCAGTTATCCTGGAAGACAGCCTCACGACCATTTGATTCAAATTATTGTAGTTTAGGTTAAAGTAAAATCCGCTACAGATCAAGAAAAAGATTTGGGTGTGATTACAAGCACTAATCTGAAAGTGGCTAATCAGTGTTTGGAAGCAAGGAATAATAAGATGCTGACTATAATAAATCGCAATGTCACTTACAAGAGCAAGGATGTTATAAGTAAACAGTATAATAACAATGTTAGGCCAATATTAGAGTATTATGCAAAAGTTTGGGACCCATATTTAAGGTTAATATATAGATACGGTTTGCTGGAAAGAGTGCAATGGAGAGCAAACAAAGATATCTGAGTTTGAGGGTAAGAGTTACGAGAAGAAGCTGAAGTAGTTATGAATGTTTTCTGTAGAAAAGCAATTTCCTAGAGGGGACATGATATAAGTCTGCAAAATAGTTCTGAGGGATTGAAGGAGAGCAGTAATAGTACCCTTATATAAGGGTAAGGGGGATAAGGGTAACTGTAGGAATCATAGGGGACTGAAGGACTGATTGTGAAGAACAAGGTGCATTTAAAAGTGGTAGAGGATGTGTGGATCAAATCCTTACATTGAAACAAATGATTGAGAAAATGAGAGAGAAGAATAATGAATTGTATATAGGTTTTATGGATTTGAAACAGGTGTATGATAGGATTAATAGGGAATCTCTATGGCAGGTAGTAGTGACACATGGTGTTGGAGGTAAGCTTCTGAATGGAATGAAAAGTATGTATGACGATAGTGAAGCGTGTGTAAGAATAAATGGAGTTGAAAGAGATTGGTTTATATTAATGGAAGAATGAGGCAGGGATGTGGTATGTCTCCTTGGTTATTCAATTTGTATATGGATGGGGTTGGCAGGGAATGGTGTTAGAATGATAGAGAATGGAAGAGAGTGAAGGGTGCCCTACGTATTATATGCAGATGATTTGGTTTTGTGTGGCAAATCTAAAGAAATTTTGAGAGGAATGGTAGAGAGATTTGGCAGGGTGTGTAAAAGGAGATGTTTGAAAGTAAACGTAGATAAGAGTAAGGTTATGGTTGTGATTGAGGACAGTCCTCTGTGTGAAGTTATGTTAGATAGTGAGCTGCTGGAACAAGTGTCTGAGTTTAAATATTTAGGATATATGTTGGATGAAAAGGGAACGGGTGATGCAGAGTGTAGTAGGAAGGTGGCTGGTGCAATTAAATCTTTGGTGGATGTAAAGGGATTAAGTCTTGAGTGGCTAGGGTCTTACATGAGGGTATGTTTTTTAATAATAATGATGAAAATTTAATATACACAAACCAATAAATTACCTAAGATACCATAATTAATGTCATAGTAAAAGTAACAGTAACAGAGTAACTGCACTTCGTTAATTTTCCTTTCAAAAAACGGAATTACGGAATTGCTTTTTCTGAGTAACGGAGTAACTATTGGAATTACTTTTTTTGAGTAACGATACCCACCTCGTATATATATATATATAGAAAGTATGAGATTAGATATATATATATATATATATATATATATATATATATATATATAGTAAGTATATATATATATATATATATATATATATATATATATTGAGTTTTTTATTCCCTTGAGGTTGCCACATAAAGAAGACACTATGCAGGAGTTACTTTATACAGAACATGCTTTATAAAACATACATAATATAAGGTCACAAACAAGTAATTTAAAATATTCTTTAAAATATAAACACAGGTTCGAGCTTTCGTGGATCCGATCCATCACACTTCGTCAGGAACTAAGGCAGCTTGTAGAGAGTTTGGTGCAATTTCGACTTCCAATTTTCTGGCTACTTGGTTCTATTATCGAATTATACTTTTTTTAAAAGGTTTACTAGTGAACTGGATTCTTTTAAGTATTTGTTGTTAATTTTGTCAATGATGATTTCACCTTGTTGTAGATTAAAGTTGTTAGAGTTATGGTTGTGCGAATTTCTGTATTTTGAATAGTTTTAATCATTTCTGGAGTATTTATATCTATACGATGGTTGCAGTTTTGTCTATGCTTTACTAGTGATGAACTTTGTTTATCTTGTTGTAAATCATTTTTATGTTGGTAGAATCTTGTAGTGAAGTTATTCGTTTCTCCAATATATTTGCTGTGACAATCTATACATTTAATTTTATATATTCCTGCATTTTTATTTGTATTGTTGGTTCTAGGTATTAGCATGCGTTTTAAAATCAAACTATTAGATTTAACTGTTTTTATCGAATCTGGTATATATTTTTTAATTGTTTTTATTTGTATGTTTGGTATTGGTAAAACATTAGAGTAGTCATCATTGGTGGTGGTATTGATATTCATATATTTATTCTTTGCTTTTCGTAAGGCTATATTTATGTAGTTTGCAGGATATTTTAAGTTATGGAAACTATTTTTAGTAATTTTATTTCTTGTTGCAGATTTTCAGGGCTACAGAGCTTGTATGCTCTCAGGAACAGATTACTTAAGGTTGCAATTTTTATTGAAATTTCATGGTTTGAATACCAATGAATGTATGATGGTCTCGGCCTAGATGGACGACGGGGGGGGCCTTTGTCCCCCCTCTGTCGCTCATTGGCTTGAGCCCCTAATTATGAAAAAAAAAAAAAAAAAAAAAAAAATATCAATATTTAAATATTTTTAAAAATTTAATAATATATGTGGTAATATAAACAAAAAAAAAATATATATATATATATATATATATATATATATATATATATATATATATATATATATATATATATATATATATATATATATATATATATATATATATATATATATATATATATATATATATATATATATATTAAACTTTTATTTTTAATAAATGTGATGAATCTGAATAACACAAGCCACATTAAATCAGTATGTGAGCAATATATTGCCCGCGAGCTACTGGTTGGGCACCACTGCTTTAGAAGATAAAGAGAATCTCAATAATGGGGGGGGGACTGTTGTTATTTATATTTTATTGAATAAATCATCATTTATTTTATGATTTTTAAATCATCATCCAATTCATATAGAGACCTATACCAAAGAAGAAATAACTCTACATCAGAAGAACTTTTACCTATATATAATTTAAAGGAAAATTTAAGAAATAAAGATAATTATTTACAATAAGGGCATCTAAACAGATTTTGGAAATTGGAGTATTACTGACTTGAGTTCATGTAAATATTGTATTAAAACAAGGCCCTATAAACTTTTAATTTACAAAAATGGTTTTAAAAAATTATTTGAATTTTTTTTTTTTTTTACTGATTTTCGTACATTTTAAGTTTATATTTTCAATAAAAATATAAAAAAATAACTACGGTTTCACTTCATTTGTGTATGGATGAAGAACACTATTGAAATGAGTTTCAGATTATCAATATATCACAAATTTTTTGATAATTGATTTATCAACTCTCCCCCAATGCACTTTTTGGAATTTTTTTTTGAAAATCAAGGCCCAATAGTCGGTCATAAGCAATAAAAAATAATAATGTAATTTAATAATAATAGTTTTATTAAAGTTTGAATAACGCCGAGTCAGCCCGACCGTGGTGAATCGGACCACCATTGAGAGGTGAATCGGACCATCTGTTTAAATTCTTCTTACGTATAAATTTAATTTATTATTACTTAATATAATAATTATTTATCATATTAAATTGTATTAACTAATACAAATGTCACTTATGTTGAATAAAATCAGGGTAATTGTAGTAATACCGATTCACCCCCTCTCCGCTCAAAAATTTTGACACTTTTTTGAATTCTTCTTTTTTATTAAAATTTCATTTTTTTGTTTTCACTTAATATAAGTAACTTTTTTTATATTTAAATAATTATATGTAATAAAAATGTCAATAATATGTAAAATACGAAAACAATGGTGGTCCGTTTGGAACATAAATTTACTTTGCCAGTTTAAAAGCTAACATACTCGAGTGTACCCACTGAAAATAATAATTAAAATCCATCCACAATTTTTCATTTTTATAACGGTTAAAAACTCAAAATTTTCAAAAGTGAAATTCTATTGAAGGACATTTTGTACCCTAATCTCTAACATTTTTTAAAAATATAAAAACTTTCTAGAATTAATGATCTAAATAAAACTTGTAGCAGCACCATCTTTTTCAAAATTATTTAAATTTTTTTTTCTTTATTATTTTTTATTTTTTTTAGAGGAGAGTTTCTGATTATCAATATATCACAAATTTTTTGATAATTGACTTTTTAACAATTATCAACTTTTTGATGTTATAGACAAAGTGTACGTAAATAATTTTGAAAAAAATTACCAAAAGTGTAAGACCATATTTTTATGTAATATACAAAAAAAAAAAAAAAATTAATATATATATATATATATATATATATATATATATATATATATATATATATATATATATATATATATATGGTCATGGGTGACTTGGACCACTTTAGGTATAAGTTCGTCTCCCGACTTTCCCTAATGCACTTTTGGGAATTTTTTTTTCTGAAATTCAAGGCTATATAGAAGCTCTTGAGAAAACTAAAGTAGGAATGAAATTTAATAATAGTTTTATTAAAGTTTAAATAAAGCTCATTCAGCCTGACCTTGAGGGGGAATCGATCCATACCATTGAGGGGCTAATCGACCATCTGTTTAAATTCTCTTTACGTTAAATTCAATTCTTATATTTTAATTTTTACTTGATATAATAATTGTTTATCATATTAAATTTAGTATAATAAAAATATCAATAATGATACATAAAATAAGAATAAAAATAAGGTGGTCCGATTCACCCTCTCCGCCTCAAAATTTTGACACTTTTTGGAATTCATATTTTTATATTAATTTCATTTTTTTATTTTAATTTACTTAATATAAGTAACTATTTATTATATATTTGAATTAATTATACATAATAAAATGTCAACAATACGTAAAATAATTTAAAAACAATGGTGGTCCGACTCACCCTCAATTTTTACGGAGGGGTGAATCAGACCAAGTTAGCCTATGATTGGCCAATAATACTGTTTGAACAAAATTTACTTTCTACAGTTTAAAACTAACATACTTGAGGGTATACACTGAAAAAATAATTAAATCCATCCAATTTTCCATTTTATAAACAGTTAAAAACTCACACATTTTTCAAAAGTGACTCTATTGAAGGGCATTTTAAACTCTAATTTATTACAATTTTTAAAAATATAAAACTCTAGAATTATAGATGATCAAATGAAGCTGGGAATATTATCAAGTCGGTATTAATTTGCAGAATTGTTTGCTATTTTTGCCTATTTAGAGTGGACCCAATCACCTCTAAAAGAGGTAGGCCGTCACCCCCGCCTCTGACGTTATATATATATATATATATATATATATATATATATATATATATATATATATAGGTATATATATATAGGTAATAATTGTAGACAGCGACCCACACATTTTGAGACCAAAATTTTCTGTTCTCAGCTAGTTAAGTTAAGTCTTTTAAGAAAATTCTTTAGTGGCAAGCTTCTGAATTTAGTGGCAAGCTTCTGACAACAGAAGCTTGCCACTAAACAATTTTATTAAAAACCTAACTTTAACTTAACTTTTCTGAACTTATTAACTTAGAAAATTTTCGGTCTCAAAATGTGTGGTTGTCTCTAGAGTTACCATATATATATATATATATATATATATATATATATATATATATATATATATATATATATATATATATATATATATATATATATATATATATATATATATATATATAGGTAAAGGTATAGCACAGGACTCCACATATTTTCTGAAAAAATTCTAAGTCCAAAATCAATATATCGATATGTATATATAATAATAATATAGGTACACACTTATTTCCAATAATAATAATAATAATAATATATATAAAAATATAAAATATAATTTATAATATATATATATATAATAACTATATATATATATATATATATATATATATATATATATATATATATATATATATATATATATATATATATATATATATATATATATATATATATATATATATATTTTTTATTTTGGACAGAATTTTTTCAGAAAATATGTGGAGTCCTGTGCTATACCTTTACCTAAAAAATATATATAAAATGTATGAAAATCAATAAAGAAAACTTCAAAAAAAAATTTGATACCATTTGTGTAAATTAAATGTTTATATTTTTAATATAGTATGTACATGACTGATATGCACTTAACCTCTAGTTACCAAAAATAATAGAAATGCGTTCCACCAGAGCTAAAAAAAATAAAAATAACCCAGTCTTAATAGGCCGATGTGGGCTATTAAACACCTAGTTTTCTTATATTCTTACCTACGCTTGTTGAAACCATTTTTTTTTTATAAGCTAGCCTAAGTAATCAATACAATGACTTCGTTATTCTGAAAATTTAAGAAAATGTCTAAATAGGGATCTTAGCATTTTTCAAAACATGCCCCATCTTTCATTATTTTCATTCTTAAATAATAAACAATAAATTTCGTTTCTTTTTTTTAACTCCCACATTCCCGTTTCTGAAATTGGCTAAACCTAAGACATATTAAATATATTAACTTGTAAAATAGAAAGTACAAACTGAAAACATCATTCAAATAATCCTTTATCCTTCATAATACAATTTTCATCCCTAGCCTTGATAACCTTATCTTTTACATTAGGACCTAACTTAATTGAACTCTAATGGAGGAAAATTTTATTTATCCTTAAACTTTGCGTGAAGCAGAAGTTTCAGCATGTAACATTGCCATAAAGAAACATAATTTACATCAAGTTTATTGAAATATACAAATCGTTTCCAAGTTTTTAATTCATCCCAAAGAAAACTAAATCCATTACATTGACCCAACCATTACTGGCTTCCACTACAGCCTAATGAAACTGATGTGACTCAAAAGTTACAGACACGGCCAGTTACGGCTAAAAAATATAGAAGAAATAATGCAATTGGCTGCTTAGTCACTCAATAGCCAATCAAATATACTTTTACAGAGATGTTAGAACAAAGTTGAGAATTTGTAAAAATATTCTTTATTGGTCAAAATGAAGTAAACTGAACCAATCAAAATCCACGATATATAATCAGCTGTAGAAACAATACAGTATGCAAACTTCATTAAAATACTTCCCGGAAGATATACGTCCTTTGTGTCCCTAATAAATATAGAGACTACAGCCAGCAGAAAAAAATTCATATCAACACAATAGAATTATTTTTATATTTTTTCCTCTTTCTTTCTTTCTTTCTTTCTTTCTTTCTATATATATATATATATATATATATATATATATATATATATAAATATATATATATAACTTATATACTATTATATAATATTATATAATAATATATATATAATACATATAATAAATATATAACATTAATATATATACTATATATATTATATATATATATATAAAATATATATATGATTATCATATATATATATAATATATACATACAATAGTATATATAAATATACTATATAATATATAATATATATATATAATATAATATATATTATATATATATATAATATTATAATAATATATATATATATATATATATAATGTAGAGGTGGGCATCGTTATTCAAAAAAGTAATCCCGTTATCTTTACTCCGTTTCTTTGAAATTAAAATTATAAAGTAATGAAGGTTCCGTTACCGTTACTTTTAGCTTTAGACTACGACATTAATTGCGGCATCTTAGGTTAAACGTCTTTGTGTATATATTAAATTTTCAACATTAATTCATTTTAATAAAAAAAATTACTAAAATTATTTATAATTATTGCATAAAAAAAATTATTAAACTTAAATTAAAAACACCTATATATTTGTTTGTATATTCCATTTTGGCTCCTATAAGTTCATTTTCGAAGTCTGTAAGCACTGTAATGGTATCCTGTATATTTAAATAAAATACACTTAATTAGTAGTAAACATAAGCAGAAACATGTTCTTGAAAAATACCCACTTCTTATTTAATTATATTAATTTTTTTAATTAATTTATTTGCTTCAATTTAATCCGTTGATTAATAAATTTAGGTAAAAACTAAATCTAAGCCACTTTTTAAAGTACAGTGATTTAGTAAAAATTCTATTACAATATTTATTTTTGAAATAATTTTAAAGTTTTCCGATGATAATTATGTTCTATTACTGCTCTTATTCGCTTGGAACTATACCTTATAAATGCTTTGTTAAAACGGCTTCAAATCCACTCAATCCACATCTCGCCTCGCCGTTCTCTGATGCATTTCACCAGTAATTGTCGTTCTATACGAAGCAGACTTACCCAGTCTTTAACTTTCTCACTCTCCCATACTCACCATAAAATCAACCTCATCCAAAATATCCAAATTTCCTTTCTGGCCCAATTCAAACCCACACGCATTCCGAACTGTCACCTCCTTCATTACTGCCATCAATGTTATGTCGGGCGTTAGGGTCAAACAGGACCCTGCTTTCGGACCCTTACGCCCGATGGTTGTGACGGAGGCAGTACGAGTTATGACGCGGGACAGCAGAGAGTTATTCTCGGGGTCATTAGTTCATCTGACTAGGGTCAACACTTTCGCACGATCATCTGGCTAGTTCAGGATCCAATCCCAAGCATGTGAAAATACATCAGCGTGTTTATTACTAGTCAATTTGAATGAGGTTTTATTGCAATGATACATATAACTATATATATATAATATATATATATATATATATATATATTATATATAAAATATATATATATATATATATATATATCTATAATAATAATATATATATATACTAGTATATATATATTATATATATATATACTGCCAATAAGTCCAGTCTTCAATTCAGGATTGTGAAAAATTTACAGTAGAGAATTGCTGCGTGAAATCAACGTCGCGCTTTTTTGCGCGTTGCCCCCTAAAAAACATATAATTCCAGTTAAGGGCTTCGATCCGATTTAGGCAACAGAGCCCCCGTCGTCCACCTAACGAGACCGAGAGACCCTGAACAACTAAATGTTATTATGCGTCACTCTAAGGGTTCGTTAGTTTTTAAATCAATAAGAATATTAATATATATAATAATATTATAATATATAATAGATATATATACTATATATCATAAATATATTATAATATTTAGACCCTTATATTATAATATATATATATATATATATATACTATATATATATAGTATAATATATATATATATATATATATATATATAATATCATTCAAAACATCAACTGTAGCGCGAAAAAGTGCGAATCGATCCCGCAGAATTTTCTACTGTTCTGTTTCTACTGAACAGAAACTGGAATATTTGCCCACTATCATATAGTATATAGTATCATATACTAATATATATATATATAGATATGATATATAGTATATATAGCTATAGTTATATTATATATATCATATAATAATAGATTACTGAGGCCGACCCGGATCCAGGCAACATTTCGCCTTAAGCCCGAATGTTCGCCGAATGCTGCATAATTTTCTAGTTTTTTCTCGCGTGTTTTCGTTACCAACTTAAGAGGGTTTGTTCGGGGCGACCGACCCGCGTTTTTCAAAACCGCGCAAAAGAAGGGGGTCGCACAAGCCGCCGAACCACACTGGCCACCACGGCCCGAACCGCTTTTCCTGTTTCGCATCCCTTAGTTTTCTATTACTCATCTACCTTCCATGCCGCTTTTATGCCCGGAAATATGCTCATTTATCCGTCGAGGTTATTTTCATCAACCGGAATGTTTTTCATAGACGTAACAAACAGGGTACCTCCGATCATTAGCACAATGCTTCATTAGTCTAAATACAGATCTTATCAAAATGTTTCATAATATCCATTATGTTTAAATTATATTTCTTAGCAAATTCTTATACAGTTGATCGATCACATTAAAGGATATATTCAGCGAATCTCAAAAGCGTCTGAATCAGTTCAGATGTCCATTAACCATTTTGGTTATATAAATATAACGTATTATATAATATAACATATAATATCTATACTACTATAATATATATAATTACTATATATATAATATATACACTATATATATATAATATATCATATATATATTATATATATATATAAATATATTATATATATATATATTAATATATAATAATACTTATATATAGTAGCTATTCCATACGTTTGAACCGCCCCCACCTTTTCAGGATAGGAAATAGAGTATCGCTTTCAGAACTTGGTATATGTTCTATATGTGTAAACTCGTACAGCGCTAAATTTCCAGTCTCTAGATTATAGTAAGTACCTCCCCACGAGAGCGAAGAGCAAAATATGTCGTTACGCCCCTTTTGACGCATTCCGAACTCGAAACAGTCGTGTGGTCCCTAATGGTCCCAATTCGAGCCTGATGGACGGTAATCTCGTCGGTTAGACGACAGACTTACTACCCTCGCTCCCCCGCCCCGTAAGGGACGCATCCCCCTAAAAATTAAATTGATTATCGTAGAAGACTGAAATTTGGATACGAAGAATCGATCCCGAGGGAATCGATTCTGATCGAAAACGATTCCTAAGAATCGCTTTTTTTTACGGCACTGCTGACTCCCGGACTCCGGCTCCGGCTCCGGCCCCAAACTCCGACTTCTCGGCTCGCTCTGGGTCCGGCTCCGGTCGCCTCCGAAACGCAAGCCAGCCTCTCTGACTATGGCTCCGGCCCCGCTTCGGTCAGCGCAAACGACTCCTGGCTTATGTCCTGAAGTTTTTTCTATTCTTATCATTATGATTATTATTATAAAGACCATTGTAAAATCCGGCTCCGGGTCAGCCTATGGCTCCGATATAATTACAATCGGTTACGAGTTATCTACTCGGTTAAAAGTTGAGAGGGTTTAGATGTGACGTTAGCACCTTGTACGTAGACGAGGTGACTCCCCGTGGTTCCCCGGGGGGACCCCCCCTTAAAAAAAATCGAAATGTTCTTAGAAGGCTGAAATTTGTGAGAGGATTTCAGGAGTTGAATTTCTAGAAAGAGTTCGTATTGGAATCTGAGGAGTGGCATCCGCACCGGTGCTGGAGCCAGTTGCCGGTTTGCCAGCCTAATAAACATCCTCGTATTGAACAACAACGTTGTGTTGTTCATATATGGTCTAGTGGTCTGTGAGATTCGAAATTAAGGTTTCAGAACCATCAATGACAAAAATAAAATCATAAAAATAATAAATAAATAAAAAATAAATAAATACAATAAATAAAAAAATTCGTATTTCTTTTGTTTATAACTTTACAAATTTACGTTTTTACATACCCTAAAGCGATTAAACAGTAAATCAGGAAATCAAACGCCATCCTCCAGGCCCTTCCGGTGATCTGATTGATTCTATTATCTATTAGTATTGATCTATTGATTTCAAGTTATTTTATTTAGTTTTTTTAAAATTGTCTCATGTTTTACATACCCTTAAAACGTTGTTGTAGTTGTTAATTATCAAACACGCCTCCCACCCACTCCTATATCTATTGATCTATTGATCTATTATCTATTGATCCAGTTGATCTATTGATCGTATAGAGCAAGTATATTTTACTTAAAATTTCAGTTTTACATACCCTTAAATCATAAATCAGTAAACAAACTTACCCACCCCACCCCTTTCCGTTGATCTATTTATCTATTGATCTAATGATCTCCATATTCTATTAATCTATTGATCTATGATCTATTGATCGTATGGATCTCATTAATTCTGATTGACCTATGAATCTATTGATTCTATGATCTATTGATTCAAGTCATATTTTTTACTAAAAATTGCTCAACACTTAGATACCCTAAAGCAGTAAATCATATATATCAGTATAATCAAGACTACCCTCTCACCCCATTCTGATCTATTGAATCTATGATCTATTGATCACTTGATCTATTGATCATGTCAAATTTTACTAAAAATTGTAGGCGTTTGACATACCCTAAAGCCAGTAAAATCAATTACTTTTTTAGTAAAATCATAAATCAAACGCACCATTCAGCCAGCCTCGGTCCATCCATGATCTATTGATCTATTGATCTATTGAGTTCAAGTCATATTTTTTACTAAAATTTATGTTTACATACCCATAAGCTGTAAATCCAGTAAATCAAACCACCATCCTGCCACCTCCGTCCACCTGATCTATGACTATTCATCATATGATCTATGTTTCATGTCCACATTCGAGTATCACTTTGGATAAACACTAACATAAAATCAAGTTTCTTTATACAAAGATATCAATATAAGTTGACGTAACAAAGTTTCCACATTAATAAAGCTAACATAGTATCACCCGAAACTAAGAATAAGCCCACAACGACAAACTAACACATCTTAAACAGAAATAAAATGTTAACGTTAATAAAGGTTCCCCACTTACCAACAGTAAAGTAACTAACATAAAATACAAAACGTAACTTATTCACACTTGTCAAGCAGTTGTCTCTTAAGATAACAATGTTAATTTATATTAAACATGGTAATATTTAAACAAAAATTTACCATAACCTTGTGTGATTATCATACAGAGCAGCAAATATATCAAAGTTCTTAACAAATTTTCACATAATAAACCAACATAATATTACCAGAACTAAGAATATAATATACACATCGACCAAACCTTGACAACATCTAAGCAAAGAATAAACTTGCTTAACATATAAACAAAGTCCAAACTTATCAACATAAAAGTAACTAACAAGCATTACAAAACATAATCCAATTCACCACTGATCAAACATATCTTCCCACATGACAATGTTAATTTACATTAACCTAGTAATATTTAACAAAAAATTTATCATAACCTTACCTACATATCATAATCCCTATTGGGTAAAGACAAACAAATAAAGTTTACCCTCCTGTTAAAGCTAAAACTGTGAAACATAGTTGTACTTATCGTCTCCGATAACGATACTAAAAAAAGCTATCTTAACAAACTTAGTCAGATAAAAGTAAACATTACGCGAAAGTTTAAACAATGGTTTTCATTTATAACATATAATTTTCATTGAAAAGAGCGTTATATTAAATACATAAAAACATATAAATACATGAAAAACATGTAGATTTAAATATATTAATTTCATTAAATCAGAGAACATAGGATTCAAAATAACTTAAGTCCTTATAATATATATATATATCTCTCTAAAGATTCAACACCCTTTGAAAGGATTAAGTATAAATGCCCGCAACACTAAACCATTTTTTTCGGCATATTTGATTCATGCAATCACTCATTCCTCTCATACAAGAGAGAAGTAAATTCATCCAAGCTGATAGGTATTAACGCACTCCTGTATACTGCATTATCCGGGAAACCACATGTTTCGGTGTAAATATCATAAATTACACCATGTGCTATATGTATTAAGTCCTCAAGTATGTCAACACCGTTAAGATGCCATTTTAGACGATTTTTTATTTTAAGCAATGCTGTAATATTTGCAGATGTCTGTGAAACCTATACACGTACGCCAGAAAGTCGCACCATCGAGGGTTTCCAGTAGTTGAGTACATCAAGGGTTTTAAATAGTCACGCGACGATAACACAACGTTCCGTATTCTATTAGAACCATTTACGTTGTCTTCCCATAAATATTTCACTACGCGTCGATCCATCGGATAACACACACTTATCCTCTACCCATCTTGATGCAGATGGTCGATAATCTTGAGGAATCCATCAGCACAAACGAATAAGGTCTATTATTTGATTCTCTGGCAGGAATACAAGCAATGTAGCGTCGCCATTCGGTTACGATTAAATATAAATGATAACATCGTTGGCAATAACGAAATCCTCGTGAAGATATCAACAACAACCGTAGAGATGCGGGGAGATGGCATCGAATCAGCACAGCGAAAAATAGCCTATTGATAAAACGCAAAGTATTTTCTATCCTTAAATGTAATGAGATTCTTCTTTAACAATCATAAGAAAGTAAACAAATAGCGACGTACGGGCACCGAAACCCTATCAGTTCAAATAGGGTAATATATTCTAGTTAGACACACAACAACAACAACAATAACAATAAACATGTTAACTATGGTAATATGTGTATACAAAGGGGACCCAAATCCAAATACTGTAAGAAATAGACCAAAAAAAAAAAGACAAATAATAATAATTAATTAAAAAAATAATAATAATAAATTAATAAAATATAATAATAATAATAATAATATTAATAAAATAATAATAATAATAATTAATAATAATAATAAATAATAATAATAATAATATAATAATAATAATAATAATAAATAATAATAAATAATAATAATAATAATAATAATAAAAATCAATTTCAATGCCTGTAAATCTGCCCTTTAAGATCTTAAAAATCGCCTAAAATCTTACACAGAAAACCTAATCCCAGCGAATAAAATGCAAAACATAACAAGTTTTACCAAACATACACAAAAATAACGAATATTTTATCACATAACAAAAAATAAGTTCTTTGAATTAAAAATCACAGTAAAGGTAATAGTTACTGTTTAAAGCAGTAATCAGTTTAAATAGTAAATCAAACCACCCATCCACGCAGTCCCCTACCCACCCACAGCCTCATGATCTATGAACTATTGTTTCAAGTCATATTCAATATTTACATTTGAAGGATGTTTATTTACACTCTATCTTCATCTAGGATATTTTTCGCTGTGCTGATACGATACATCTCTCCGCATCTCTACGCTTGTTGTTGATAACTTCACGAGGAGTTTCGTTATTGCCAACGATGTATCATTTATATTTAATCGTAAACCGAATGCCGACTGCTATTGCTAGTATATCCTGCCAGAGGATCAAATAATAGACCCTATTCATTGGCTGATGATTCATCAAGATTATCGACATCGCATCAGCATGGGTAAGGATAAGTGTGTGTTATCGATGGATCGACGAGTAGTGAAATATCTAACTGGAAGACGAACGTAAAGCTTTCTAATAAATAGACGTTGTTTCTCGTCGCGTAGATATTTAAAACCCTTAGTTACGCAACTACTGAAACCCATCGATCGCTTGACCTTCTGGCGTACGTATATAGTTTCACAGGCGAACATCTGAAACATAGTACAGATTGCTTAAAATAAAAAAACCGACATAGCATCCCATCTAACGATGCTTGGATCACTACTTGAGGACTATACATATAGCACATGGGTGTAATCTATGAATATTTACAACCGAAACATGTGGTTCCCGCGTATAACAGTATTACAGGAGGCTTTGAATAACTATCCCTGGATGAGTGTACTCTCTCTTGTATGAAGAATGAGTGATGCTGAACAAATATGCCGACAAAATGTTTAGTGTGCTGAAGCATTCTCTAACTTACAGCCTTTCAAAGGGTGTGAATCTTAGAGAGATATATAGAACTTACCCAAGTTATGTGGAATCCTATGTTCTCTGGATTAGAATTGAATAATATATTTAAAATAAACTTATGTTTTTATATAACATTCCTTATGTATTTATATAACGCTCGTTTCAATGAAATTATATTTAAAAAATGAAACGTGTTTTAACTCCGCGTATTTCCCTTATTGACTAAGTATGTTAATGATTACGTGTTTATTCTCTGGTTGTTGTTTTAAGTATGTTAGAGTTCATAGTTGTAGCTTTACAGAGGGTAAAACTTAACTTTGTTTGTCTTTAGTTGGGGATTATGATATGTAGGTAAGGTTATGATAAATTTTTTGTTAAGTAATACTTATGTAATATTAAAATTAACTATTTAGTCATCATTTGCGAGATATCGTTGATAATGTGAATGGATTATGATTTGTATTGCCATGTTAGTTACTTTTACTGTTGATAGTTTGGACCTTTGTTATTAACAGTTGGATTCTTGCTTAAGATGTGTCAGGTTTCGTTGCTATATATATTCTTATTCGTAATATTATCGTTGGCTTTATTAATTGTGAAAAACTTTGTTTACGTTAGCATACTTTCGCTGCTCTGTATGATAATCACACAAGTTATGGTAAATTTTTGTTAAATGATTACCATGTTAATGAAAAAGTGTAAATAGGTTACGAACATGCTTGAACAACGGTGTGAATAAGTTACGTTTTGTATGTTATGTTAGTTACTACTGTTGTTAAGTATGGAAGAATTTGTTAACGGTAACATTTTATTCCTGTTTAAGATGTTTTAGGTTTTGTCGTTGTGGCTATATTCTTAGTTCGGGTGATTACTATGTTAGCTTATTAATGTGGAAACTTTGTGTTACGTCGACATATATTGATTGATCTTTTTATAAAACTTGATTTATGTTATGTTTATCCATAATGATACTCGAAATTTGACATAACATAGATCAATAGATCAAAATCATGGATGGGCAGGATAGGAGGATAGAGTGGGTGGTTGATTAACTGATTTACAGCCATGGCGTATGGTAAAACATGACAACTTGTTAGTAAAAAAAAATATGACTTGAATCAATAGAATCAATGGACAATAGGATCATCGGATGGGACGGGGAGGCTGGCTGAGATGGTTGGTTTATTTACTGATTTACTAACAAAAGTAACTTGACTTTATGCTTGTAGGGTAATGTAAAACGCTACAATTCTTTAGTAAAATATGATCATGAATCAATAGATCAATAGATCAATAATCAAAAGGTCATGGTGGGACAGGAGGGTAGAGGTATTTTATTACTGATTTACTCTTTAGGGTATGTAAAACAGAAATTTTAGTAAAAAATATGACTTGAATCAATATGATCAATTAGATCAATAGATCAATAGATCATAGATCAATAGATCAATTAATCAAGAGGGGTGATGGGGCTGTTTGATTTACTGATTTACTGTTTTGGGCTGATGTAAACATGACAAGTTTAGCTGAAAAAGACTTGTAATCAATAGAATCAATAGATCAATAGATAATAGATCAATAGATCAATAGATCCAATAGATCACGGAAGCGCTGATGATGGCAGTTGACTTACGATTACTGATTTACTGCTTTAGGGTATGTAAAAACGTAAATTTGTAAGTATAAACAAAAAGAATGAAATTATTTAGTTATATATTTTTATTTTTTATTATTTTTATCTTTTCTTGATGTTCTGAAACCATTATTTTCGACATCTACAACCCAATAACAAGATAAAGACACCAAACATTGTATTGTTTACTACCTCGGCAACGCACCGGAGCGCACCGCGTGCATGCCAACTCCTCAGGATTACGGATACCAACTCTTTTCTAGATATTACACTCTGAATCCTCTACCCAAATTTCACCCATCAATTTAAATTTTTAAGGGTGGGGTCCCCCCCGGAGCCCACGCGACTAACCGGGCGTCTACGACAGGTTACCGTACCATCTAAAGCCACTTCCAAATGTTGTAAACCCGATACGACTAACTCTAACCGATTGTAGATACTATATCGAGCCCATAAGGCTGAGCCGGAGCCCGGAGCCTTAAAAATCTATAATAATAATAATAATAAAATAAATATATAATAATAAATAAAATAAAATAATAATAATAAAAAATTAATAATAATAATAATAATAGATAATAATAATAATAATCATAAATAATAATAAAATAAATAATAATAATAATAATATATAATAATAATAAAAACTAAGAATAAGAGAAAAACTCAGAGGCCGAACCAGAGTCGTCGCGCTGGCTGTGAAGCGAGTCGGACCAGATCAGAGAGCTGGCTTGCGTTCGGAGTCGGAGCGGGAGTCGGAGTCTGATTCGGAGTCGGATTCGGAGTCGGATCGGAGTCGAAGATCCGGAGTCGGAGTGCGTAAATAAACGATTCCTTACAGGAATCGTTTTCGAATCAGAATCGATTCCCTTCAGGAATCGAATCTTCGTATCCAAATTTCAAGCCTTCTACGATCAATTTAATTTAATGGGCAGCGTCCCCCTCCCTTACGGGGGGGACGCAGGGTATTTCAGCCGTCTACGACGAGATAACGTCATCAGGCTCAAATGGGAATCATTAGGTCCTGAACCAACTCGTTTCATACGGAAGCATCAAAAAGGGGCCGAGCACAGTATTTGTGGTCGCTCCCAGGGGGGAGCGTACCCCTATTATACATCCTAGAGACTTGAAATTTAGCGTGTAACGAGCTAAAAAAATAAAGAAATAATACAAATTTGAAAAGCATACCTCTCAATCCTTGCCTATCGAAAAGGCTTGGGGCGCGGTTCAAACGTAGGAATACTATAATATATATATATAATATATAATATACTATATATATTATATATATATTATATAATATAAATATATATATATAATATATATATATAATATAATATACTATACTATATATATATATATCATACTATATATATACTATATATTATATATATAAATATATATATATTAAAAGGATTATTTTAGCTTTGACCCGAGTTGGTCAATTGGGCTATCAACATTCAAAGGAAGTCGAACAAAATGATGGACTAAAAAGTAACGGAGGAAAAAATAACGGAAGTTTATTTCGTGTCCTACATGAAAAAAAAGAACGAGTACTCCGTTACCAAAAAATTTAATTTTGTTCTGTAACGAGTAACGGCGGTAGGGATCGTTCCCACCTCTGCTAATTATACTATACTAATCATACTATATACTATATATAATAATATATATATATTATTATATATATAATATATATATAATAGTACAATATATCATATTATTATAATATATATATCATATATACATATTACTATATATAACTTATTAGCTATTATATATATAAATATATATATATAATATATAACATATATAATATAATATATATTATAATATAATATTAAAAATATCAATATATATAAAGATACATATAATATAGCATAGAAGATTATGGTATACTAAATTTCATAGAAGATCCAATCTTTATAACTTAATAATATATATACGCTAATAAACTAGAGACACGCCGTCGGGCGCCGAGGGGGGGCCCTGGGCGCACCGGCCGGCACGGCTAGAGCCCGCAGTCGCCCCTGCGTGAGTATACCAAAGAGGGGTCGAGCGGACGGACGATGGACACTGGGAGTCACACGTGACGAGGTGTTTTAGGGAAAAAGATTTAAGCGACAGATAAAGCAGTGTAGGAAACCATAGAATTCAGGGAGAAATGTCCGAAAAACTACAGAAAATAAAAAAAAACTTCTACGTGCATTTTGTGAGTGGAATTTTATTTGGAATAAGAGGTACAGATGCATATAAGTTGTTCAGATTCAGATGGACAATCTAAGGGAGCGTGAAGTTTAGTGTGAAGGAAGAATGTAGAATAAAAATGAGAAGGATGAAGCGTATTAGAGAATGTGTGGTGTGGGGTAATTTAGAGAATAAATGAAAGTTACGTTGAGAGGGTTTCATCATGTGGAAAGGATGGATGAATAGTCGGTTGTTAAGCGGCATGGTATAGTGGTGAGTTGCTGGAATCGAACGGCTGGGGAGACCGAGAAAAGTGGATGAGGATTAGAAAGAAATGCTGGAGTTGAGAGAAATGTGAGAGTTGGCAGAGGCGCAGAAGCAAGGTGCATAATAGTGGTGAATGTCGGGGTTTGGTGAGGGGGGGTGTATCGTTGTGGCCCACCTGGGCCAAGGCCTGTAAACCCCACATGTTGACGAGGATGCCAGATAGTAGAGGTCGCTTCGCTGTCCCGTGAAAGACGCTCTTAATGGTGGTATTTTCTGGAATGCGACGAGTTCTCACTAAATAGGTATCAAAATGAGCGGTAAGGCTGGGGCTTTCTTTTCTTTTGCTTCATATTCTTCTACTTCATTTTTTCTTTTTCTAGTGCATGCTTCGCACCTAACCCCAGTCTTGGGGAGTAGAAGGTGGGTGATGATGATTCATGATGTTGATATAGTATATATTATACTATATACTATATATATATATATATATAATAAAATACCGCTAATCAAAGTAGTATATATATATATATATATCATATCTATATAATATATATATAATATATACACTAATATATATAATTATATATGATGTATAAAGATTACGATAAATATTATATAATAATATAATAAAAAGTTGAAAAATTAGATATAAAAATTATATAGTAATGAGATATATAATTAATATATATATATATATATAGTATATATATATATAATATATACATTATATATATTAGTATATATCTACTATAAATATAGTACCTATAATATAATCATATATATATATTTATAATATATAGTATTATATATATATATATCTAAGCGTTAGAGCTCAACTAACCTATATCATAATGTATATATATATATATAAGCTTATAATATTTATAGATTAGTAATTATGAATATTTATATATATATATAATATATTTAGTAGTACGTATATTAATACATATATTATTAATAATAGATATGTAGATATTAAAATATCGAATATTAATATATTGATATATGTCTGACGATATTAAAATATAGATGGTATTGGCCTTCATTATATATATATATATAATATTATTAGATTACATATATATATTATATAAGTATTAATAACGTGAGGATACTAAGAACACACTATGATGTAGTAT
>JABUQX010088524.1:0-5000 GCA_015478945.1 Trachelipus rathkii
ACAGACACGGTGATTGCTATTTTTCGGGGGGAAGAAAGTGCTTATTAGCTACCTCTTTTTTGCTTTGGTGTAAATGCTTTGTGTGATTGGAAAAACTCGGCTGATAGTAAAGTGACTTTGAAACGTATTGTGGATGTATTTAGTTTCTTGTGCCTGAAGAGGGGAGAGCATATACGAAAGGCACAGAGAAATAGAGATGTTGACAGAACAGCTAATTTTTGTGCTTTGCGAAGTGATTAGATAAACCAATGTATATAGTTTGGTGCGAATGGTGGTTTTCTATATATAGTAAATTGCAAGTAATTGTTATTTCCATGTGATTAAGGTATCGAGGAAGGGGATAGAGTTGTTGGAAGGCATTTCTATCGTATTCTGAACTGAAGGATGAATAAGCAGTATAATATGTTTAGGACATCATTAGCGTTGGTTGTTGTGAGGGAGGGAGACAAAAATGTGATCTACATCTCTAATCCATAAACTATTGTTTAAATATGAAATTTGAAAAAATATGATAAAATTCTATCTAATCATTCCCCAAACACAAAATTAGCTGTTTTTTTCTGTCATCTCTATTTCTCTGTAGCTTTCGTATATGCTCTCCCCCTCTTTTAGCACAAGAAACTAAGATAACATCCAACAATTACTTTCAAATCACTTTTACTAGCCTGAGTTTTTCATTCACAAAAGCATTTAACAAAGCAAAAAAGCGGTACTATAGCACCTTTCCCCGAAAAATAGCGCTACACCTCCTTTTTTTACTAACTACACAAGGCTACCATTATATTTCGTTAAAACAAATATTACAAAAAAATATTACCCCCATTCAATCCAAATAACATCACCGTAAAAAACATTCTCAAACCCCCCAAAAACGAAAAGAAAATCTCCCCCAAAAGCTGTATATATCACATCCCCTGCAAATACTTGGCAATAAAACATATATAGGGAAACCATAGATTTGCAAAGAGAAAAAATCAACATAAAGATGACCTGCACAAGGACAGCATAATTCAGCTTTACACAATTCATAGGCGTAACCACAGGGCCACTCTATCAATTATCAACAATATAAAGATTATCAGAAAATATTCAATCGCCACGAACCATCACAGAAATCTGGAATCCTTTTGCATTATATAATAGTAACGAACTTACAATAAGCATCCGTTGAAAATACGTTAGGATTTTTTACAAAGTTAAAATATAAAACATCAAATATTTCAATAACACCATGAAGAAAATAGCAGAACAACTGAAACACACTTGAAATGATGAAGATCAAGAAAGCAAATCCAGTCCCTTAGCCTGAAGAAGGTCTCGCGTGCCGGACCGAAAATTAGCCTTTCCTTTTTAAAAAATTTAGTCTCACTTAAAAAAAGTGTCTTAAAATGTTTTGAATTGTGTAATTTCGGTAATAAAAGAAAAGTGACACTTAAAACAAATACTTAAAAAAAAAAGAATCCAAGGGGCTTCCTCTCTAAAGTAAAATATAATTCACTTACGACAAAGTAATTATCTTTCGACAAAGTTAACAACATTCATTATATAAAAATATATAATATAAATATATATATATTATATATATAATAGTATAGTATATATATATATATATTAGTATATATGATTATATATATATATATATATATATAATATATATATTTATACAACTTATTCTTTTAAGATCAATATTTTTCTAAAAAAAGCTTTAGCAACTCTTTATCAAAGAAATTGGATTAAATATATTGCTTTTTGTATGTTTTAAATATTAACTATTTTAAATATTTTAATTTCATCCTAAAGTTTTAAGACTTTCAGTGTTTTTGACTTAATTTCTAATTTTAGCTAACCCCGGCCCCAGCCCCGGCCCCGGACTAAATTAAAGCAGCCAGCCCCCGGCCCCGGCCCCGGCCCCGGCCCCGGCAAACATTCCAGCCCCGTCTGTCCCTATCTCCTCCATACAGAAACAGTTGGAACCAAAAGATACCTCGAAACATTTCATTTTTTACCTTCCTTGTTAAAATTTCGCATATTGTGCGCGAGTGGAATTCTCTAAAGCAATTTATTACTCTTTCGCCCCTAGCAACTTTAAGGTCAATCTCTTCTTTTATACCTCCAAAAGCTCCAATATACATTCCTGAGTACCTTAAAAAATGTTCTCTGCTAAGGCTTTCCCCATTCCCTTTACTTGGATATCGCAACCCCAGATTGAGAATCGTCTCCTTTGGGTTTTGCACTAATTTCATCACTTTACTTTAGGTAAACATTAATCTTTAACTCCCTTATTACCCTGAGAGCTAACTCGTGTTGCTCAATTCAAGCACATAAATCACTCAGTTTTTCTTTTGGATTAGCAACCAACACAGAATTGTTGGCAAAAAGGTAAGACGCTTATCTCCCAATTACCTTCATTCAGATTCATATCAAAACCTTTCCCAAATCATTTCATATCCTTAACTACACTATCTGTAAAGATGTTAAACAACCATGGAAGGAGACTTAACACAACCTTGTCTCAGACGCACTCCTATTTTTAAACCACTCACCTTCCTTCCTTAATCCTAACACACCCTTTACTGTTCATGCTAAAATGCTTTAATCGCTTTAATAACAAACCATTTATTCCATAACTTTCTAATGTTCTCCACAACTTCCTTTTGCACTCTCTATCATATGCCTTTCCAAATCAAGAAAGCATGCAAAAAATGCTTTCTTCTTTCTTGAGAATTTCTCTGCCAGGCGATTCTCAAGTAAATTTAACCTTGATCCACAACATTCCTCGACCATCCCTTAAAACCACATTGTTCCTCTCCAATCCTTTCTACCTCAATACTTTAACTTTTTTCTTATTAAAATTCGTCCATATTTTTTACCACAAACACTCAATAAACTTATTCCTCTATAATTAAAGAACACTTCTTTTTGTCCCCCTTACCCTTATAAATTGGTACAAGACAGGAATCTTCTTGCCAATCTTGTGGTACCTCGCACCGTTTCCAGCAAACATTGAATAATCTCATTCAGCAACTCCACAACAATGTTACCCCCCTTTTTCAACATTCCTACTTGTATAGCATCTATCCATTATCCAGGAGATTTTCCTCCTTTAGACTTTTTCAAAGCATTCACTATTTCATCCTTTGTAATAGCCTACATTTACATTTCAAAACTCTTCCACAGTCATATTTTGTTCTAATTTGTCTTCTTTCTTCCTCTCATCTACTCTTCCAGCATTTAGTAGTTCCTTAAAATGTTCTCTCCAACTTTCCTCCACTTCTCTATCATCCTGAACTACTTTGCATCAAAGCCATTTTACGCCAATTATGAACGTTCTTCTCTTCTTATCCGAGAATCTTATTAATCTCCCTTCCAAAAAGTTTCTCCTTCTTCTGAATATCCAGTTAGTAACAAATCTTATCCACTCCATCGTTTCGTCATGCCCTTCTCTTTGCAGCCTTTCACTTTCATTTTAACTTCATTTCGCACTCTCTTGTATTCTTCCCATGTAGCTTGACTATTATAGCTAAATTTTTTGCAAAAACCTTCTTTTTTAATTTTATAATTACATCTAATTCTTCACTCCTACATTCGCTACCGTTTTCTTTTACTCCTTTGCGATCTTTTTTCACACCACAAAACTGTCCCTTGTAGGTCATCAGTATTGTTTCCTTAAAAGTATTCCATTCTCTTCAACTCCCTTCTTTCTTCTTTACTTTCACTATTCCCCAGTTTCTGCTATAAAATTCTTCGTATTCTGCTGAATTATTCTCTTCCATTTTCTTAATTATCTCAACTCTTTTAACTTCTAAACTTCTGCTAAATTTCAATCTTTTCTACAACCTATATTTCTTTATTTGTTTCACTGGGACACAGCTAAGCAGAGCGTGATCACTCAACTTGCTTATGTATATTTGTGCATATTTTTTTATTAAACATAAGAAGAGTACGATTACTCCATTAACTCGTGTATATTTGCGAATATGTCCCTCATTAAACTATGTATTTCCTATTACAAAATTTTTAGCAGCACATATCCCTTGGGTTTCACCATCTTCATTCTTACCTTCCTCTCCAAAAATAGCCTCTTGCTCTCACTTCACTTGCACAGCACCCACCTCTTCATTAATCATCCAACAAGCATACTTATCATTCCAAAATTAAAACTACTCGGACATTCATTCAGCTCATCAGGCATCACTTCTCTTCTTCTAGCGTTTGTAGAGGCATATGCATTTAAAATACCTAGTTTTCCTCAACCTATCTTTGCCCACCCTAACCTTTTGAGCTTATTAATTTACTTTCTTTCATATATTCCCATATTTATTCTTTCATAAATATTGCTACACTTTCCTCTAGTCCCAACTCTCCCATTCACCTTCTAAAACATTATTTTCTCTTACCTTTCAGCTTAGTTTCACTCAAAGCACTAAATCCAGTCCCCTCTCCTTGCTAATCGCAACACCTCTAATCACTTGTCCTCATCAATTTTCTCAGACTTACCCTCCCCCGGCCCTTTATAACCCTAAATAGAACTCGTTGCAGTCAGAAAAATCCACCTTAGGGCTTCACGGGACTGCGACGGACCCTCAATATGGCATCTCGTCAATGTAGGGTTCATCCCTTGGCCCAGGTGGGCCACAACCATGCCCCCTCACAAAACCCGCCATTCACCCATATTAGGTAGCACCTTTCTTCTCGCCTCTGCCAAACTCACATTTCTCTTCTCCAGGCATTCTTCCTTTACTGACTCAAGTACTCCCAGCCAGTTCGATTCCCAGTACATTCACCATTATATAACCGCTTAATCAACTGACTATCATTCATCCTTTCCACATGACCAAACCATCTCAATGTGCTTTCATTTATTCTTTCACTTACTCCTTTCTTCATATATATATATAATATATTATATATATATATATATATATATATATATATATAATATATATATATATATATATATATATAATATATATATAATATAATATATATATATACCGGTA